>WNHD01002947.1:3013-37546 GCA_011057455.1 Ganaspis sp. Gsp50
TGAAAATGTCCACGATTCAATATATTTTTGTGTCCACAATGGGGGGCGGGGGGGTCAAAATCTATGAAAAAATTGTCCACGTGGTATGTGAACGGCCCCTTAGTACATTTGTACATTAGTAGATTTGTACATTAGTACATTTTTACATTTTTATATTAGTACAACTGTACATTTGCACATTAGTAAATTTGTACATTAGTAAATTTTTACATTTTAACATTAGTACAACTGTACATTAGTATAACTGTACTTTTGTACATTCGTAAATTTGTACTAATGAAATGTTAATATCCATTTGTATGCATTAACACAAACTTTTGTCACAAGTTAACAGATTTTCTCCAAATTTACTCAAATCTTATTTGTTGTAATAAAAATCAACTTTTACATTATTTACGTAAAATTACTATATACTTAAAAGTACTGTATACTTACAATTTCTATATACTTAAAATTACAAACACTTGAAATTTTCTCAACCGGAACGTAAAGAATTTTCACTCGGACTGAAAATGGCAAAAAATATGCGGTCAAGCCAAAAGAGAACAACTAAAGCGAAACTATCTACTTAAAGTTCTTGGATCTGCACAAGACTTTGAAAGCCAACAGTTAGGATGCAAATTTATGTTAATGGAAAGTCTACATTTAATAAAGCCGGGGCTTTAGAGGTTCCAAAGTGAGCAAGGATTTAAAAAAAAATAACTGCCGCTAAAAGACGCACGGAAATCATAAAAGCTCACTGTCCCGATAAAAATAATTAGTCCGGAAGTTCATTGATGGAAATAAGATGGCTTTTTCTGCCTCTTGTTATTAACGGGCGTCGATAAAAGCTGATAATGCTTGTCGTTAATTTAAAAATTCGATTAATCTTTAATACTCGTTTGCATCGATTTTCAAAAGTATTGCTTGTATGTAGGCATTATATTCGTGACGATGTTAACATCCTGGATAAGAGATTTGTGGAGAGCCTTCTTCGCATGAGACCCTCACGTCTCTGAGTTATTGTAATCTCCTGTAAAGCATTAAATTACGTCGTAACTATATCTTTGAGGAATACGCAACAAGGTTATCACTCCTAAGTTTCTAATAGAATATTATACATAGTAACTTATGAGCAGCTAAGGCAATAACTTGTGAACATTATTACACTTTGGATTATAGAGAAGCGTCAAAACGTGATGTAATTTTAAAATGCAATATTAAACTTCCAGTCATGGATAATGTCAAAAGTTTCAATACAGTTTGTTTAATTTGGGGCATTAGAATAGCTTAGCAACTTTTGAGGCAACAGTACCACCAAACCAAGAAACATTTTTTTTTAATTTTGCGTAGATTTGAATACAATTTACATATTTTAAAGTTCGAATCAGTACATGTAATTTTTTTTATTTTTTCAATAATAATATTTTCGACTACTTACAAATGCTTCGAGTATTTGAAAATTCTTCAAAATAATTAAAAATACTTAAAACCACTTAAAATATTTCAAAATCTTCTCAACACTTAAAAATAGTTCCAAATAGTTACCGATAATTCAAAATATTTTAAAATACTTCAGATTACTTAAAAATACTTAAAACTGCTTTAATATACTTCAGATTGCTTCAAAATACTTAAAATTACTTAAAAATATTCAAAAATACTTAAAACTACTTCAAAATACTTCAAAATATTTAAAAATTCTTCAAAATGTTATAAATACTTAAAAATACTTAAAATGGTTTTAATATTAAAAATAATGACCTTGAGTAATTTAAATTCTATAAAAAATCAAATTTTTATTACTGTGTAACAGTTTTTGAATGTAATAAAGAGGAAACATTTCTCCACAGTAACGACATTTGTCTCTGTTGTGAGAATTCAATTTCTCTGCAATAGAGATAATCTTAAAATCCCTGGTTCATTTTTAGTACATAAATGTTCAACTATTCTATACGAATATTTAATTATTTCAGCCACGAAGTGTAGCGAAAATGTTTTCTATAGAGTTCTGTATAACTCTAAATTGAAAATTAATTTTGTCATTTTCGCTATTTAAACAAATTAGTTTCCATAAATTACATATGTACTGATTATAACTTTAAAATAAATATTCAAATCTACGAGAAATTTTAAAAAATATGAAAATTAGATCGCTTGATTTACACGAACTTAGTTTTTGATTTGTTGCTGAGGAATTTAAGCATTAATTTTTAATTGCAAATTAAGGTTGATTATAAGCGATTTATTTTAAATTGGAGTATTTCGCATTACCTCGGTGGTCAATTAGTAGCGGAATTTCGAGCTCAGTCACTCGTAAATTCTTGAATTCAACCTCCGAGATTCAGACTAATATCGAAGGGTCATATTCGCTATGTCCGTAATTCCATCATACACGTGCCGAGCATAACAGTCAACTGTGGAGAAATTTCCTCGAAATTTAGGATAATTGACGAACTGCGCAAGTAATGGAGCCTCATAAACGACGTTCAATTGTACCAATTCCGTTTATTGTTATTTTTAGCCAACAATAAACAATTTCAGTCAAGTTCTATAGCAAAACAAAATTAATGTTTTTCTACCAAAGAAAATTAATGTTTTTATATAGCAAACAAAATTAATTTTTTCTAGAAAAGAAAATTAGTGTTTTCTATAGCAAAGAAAGTTAATGTTTTTCTATATCAAACAAAGTTAATGTTTTTCTATAGCAAACAAAATTTAATGTTCTATAGCAATCAAAATTAATGTTTTTCTATGGCAAACAAAGTTAATGTTTTTCTTTCTATATACCGATGTGTTATTATTATTCGATTCATCTTTAGTTTTCTTAATAACCCTTTCTATAAAACGTCTGACGATTTTTATAATTGAGTGTTATCATTTAACCCTTTGAGCCAAAATAACGCAAGAAAACTCCAATTTAATTATTATTGTGTTTTAAAATGATTGTTTTTTACTGCAATGATTATCAGGAGAAGGCGAAAATTATATTATCTTGGAAGGTATATAGAAGTTTTTGCAATACATCGCGGAATTGAAACGAATTGTAGGGGTTGTAATG
Source organism: Ganaspis sp. Gsp50 (assembly GCA_011057455.1). Taxonomy (NCBI): domain Eukaryota; kingdom Metazoa; phylum Arthropoda; class Insecta; order Hymenoptera; family Figitidae; genus Ganaspis; species Ganaspis sp. Gsp50. The sequence continues at coordinate 6,054 of WNHD01002947.1, forward strand.
AAACTATTACTCTTCCTGGTAATTGTAGTGGTTTATAACAAGCTAAGGTTCTACGAGGGCGAGTTTAAAATTTATGCACCTACTTACTTTCTTGTGTATAAGAAACCCAAGGGGCTGTTATGCTAAAGCAATAAATGAAAATCCCTTAAAACTAATAAGAGCCGGAAAATTGCGAAAACTCCCGTATTCAAAGTTGTAACTATAGATTTTCATTTCTGTTTTTCGAAGCTTTTTATTTAAATGCGCGTTCGTTTAATTTAAATTTGCACTATAATTTAATGCAAATGTGCATTTATTTATATTTGGATTTATTTGCAATTGCATTTATTTATATTTGCATTTACTTGTATTTGCATTTATTTGTCTTTGCATTTATTTAATTGAAAACCGAATATATATACTATAAATTAATGAATAATATTTTCTTAACATCCTCTCAATTTTGTTAATGTTGAAATACGACCAAAAAGGACACAGAACAAAATTAAAGTCAATAAACAACCAACTTTGACGTTTCCAAGTCGAACCCGACTTTCTCTTCAGAAATTCCATTTTCTACAAAAATAGAAAAAAAAAATTAATAAAGCCTGTGATTATAGTATAATAATTCGCTAAATTAGTTGGAAGTTTTGATGGTATTAAATTACATAATTGGCACTCTGTGCAAATAATTTGCATTTTTTATTAACGGAAAATGGTCCTGTTTGAAGGCTTTAAAGTGATGGTATAAAAGGAAGATGGTGTGTTGTAAGTAAGGTATAAGGGTTAGGTTCTAACGCATCAAATATGACGATAAAAGGGAATTGCTGAACCCTTCGACTTCTTTATGATTTTTTACGCACGGCTGAACTTTTTCCTTGAGTGAATTCAAGCTTCTTTCGTCCTAAAAACAGAAACTCCTCTTCCGCCATTGCAACCCTCATTTTCAAGAAAATAAACCGAAAAAAGAACTGTTTCTTTATTTTCATTTCTTTTTTTCTCCAACTGCTCTCTCTCTGCAATTGCGACACTCGTCAGTCGTATTCTCCTTTCAACATTTTCTCTCAGATATTTTTCAACAAAATGAGAGACTTATTAATCTAATTTTCCTCCAACTTTTACTCATACATTAAATTTTGTCAATTCTTCTCGACAATTTGTTATCTAAGAATTCGATAAAGTTTCTTGTTCGAAAAAATCTATTTTCAAACAAAAAGCCATTGTTGTTCTAATTCTTTTAATTTGATTATTTATCACAATTGTCTTTTATCACATTTGTTGTTCATCACAATTGTTTAGATATTACAATTATTTTTTATCATAATTGTCTCTTTACCACAATTGTTTTTTAACGCAATTATTTTTTATCACAATTTTCTTTATCTCAATTATTTTTTATTACAATTTTTTTATCACATTTATTTTTCTATGATTATTTTTGGATTTCGAGTCCAGTTTTTTAAGAAACTACCTTTTTGTTTCAATTTGCCTCTTGAGTTTGTTATATTGTGATTTTGAAATTGTCTTCAAATTTTCGATTTGACTATAGTATGCATTACAGGATAATTATTCAGTTTGAAATAACTTTTATATTTGAAAGAGCATTTTATGAGCATTAAATTTCAGAGCACATTTTCCTTTTGCACAAGTTTTCAGTGAGAGAGCTTTAATCTTGTTTGTAATGTAATGAGCGCAAAACAGCTCAACCCGCCTTTCATTTGCCGACCAGTCTCAGTAGTGGAAATTACTACAGTCAGGCCTAAAAGTAGAATAAACCTTAACACAGTCAGACAGATTTTGGTTGCTCGCATATTGCAGAGTTCCCAAGCACGTCTCACCAATATTCTCTCAAATTATTCATTAAACATTCTTCTTTCACGTAGAAAATTTCTATTTCAACGACCACCAAAATATTTCCAACGAGACTAAATTTTTAATTGAAAAAAACTTAAAAAAAGAGACTTGAACGTGAAAGGTTCCCAAATTTTTTATGTGCTTTGAAAAAGTTGGTTGTCTTTTTTCTATTTCCTTTTCAATTTTTTACTTTCAAACATTTTTGGAGTTATTGATATGCTAAAAAGGATATTGAATGATAGTAAAATGAATGATAATAAAATGAAATGATAGACAATGAACACCCAGAAAAATGGTATATTTGTCTCAGAACCAACTAACTTATTTATTTGTTCCAAATAAATTTTATTTGATTTAAATAAAAATTTATTTGATTCAATTGGTTCGGAGACAAATATACGGTTATTTGTTTCAAATAAATTATATTGAATTTAAATAAATCTTTTCTCTGGGTGAATGATAGTAAAATATGATAGTATAAAATATGATAGAAAATGATAGTAAATATATAGTAAAAGACTACATTTTGTTTTTGTTAAAAGATAGCAGTGAATAGAATAGTGAATAGATAGATAGTAAATAGCTAATAAATAGTTAATAAATATATACAATAATAAATGGCTAATAGATAGAAAGTAGTCAATAAATAGATGATAAAGAGATGATAAAAAGATAGTAATAAATAATAACTAGATACATTGCGACTATTTGTTAACACCAATGTTAAAATTAATGATAAAAAAATATCAATAATATAATAGTGTTTTATTTGTGATTAGAAGGAGTGTTTGTGAAGTTTCTCTGAATTAGTTGGCAGGAATCAGGAGGATTGATAATATCCGAGGGAAAATCAATATCAGGGGAATATTTAAGTGAACTATGTTATCGCATTCTTTGAGTTCCACAAATTACAGAGATCTTTGATAAGAAATCTTCTCTTTTGATCAAAACCGCGTTCTTCTTGACATTTACTGGCTCTTGCAACATATCTACAATAGAATTGGAAGACAATGGAGTAAAAATGTCTGATATATTGGTCACGAATATATACATATATTCTTGCGTGTCACTCGACCTGAAACCATTCAACTGTAACCGGATTTCTGGAGCGCTGTTCAAATAGTTCTTGCTGATCTGTCATTTTCAAGTGCATAAATTTTAACCGCATAAGTACCTTCGCACTTTGCCCATTTTTAAATAATTCGACTTTTCCATCAGGAGCTAACAATTTTTCTTTCTTTAAACATCAGAATTTTGTATTATAATCCAGTAGGGTTGTTTTTGCAATAATGTGCTGTAAAAATTCGACTTTTTACGCACTAGGGCGTAAAAAGTACTTTCAGCGCACTAGGGCGTAAACAATCACTTTTGGTGCTCTAGAGCGTAAAAAGCGTAAAAAAATGTAAATTTGGCTTATCTTTCTCTATCCTTTTTGTCTTTTATTGTTCTCTGTTGTTTTTGTTTTTCAATTTTCTCTTTCCTTTTTGTCTTTTGTCCTCTTTTGTTTTTTCTTTTTATCTGTTCTTTTTTCTTGATTCTTTCTCATTTTCTCATTTTTCTGTTCTATTTTTCTTTTATTTCATCCATAAAAGTTGCAAAGGTGAACTAATTTACAAGATTTCCAGTTCAATAATCGTAAAAATACGTGTACACTTTATGTTCATTTCTGCTGTTAAAGAATTTGATAAATGTGGATAAAAGTACAGTTTGTAACTAAGTTTCGACTTTACCGCAAGTTTCTAAAGTTAAACTTGGAAAAGTAATGATTGTTTCTCTGAAACTCAATTTGACTATGTCTCTCTATAAGTGCAAGTTTAGTGTGCACGAAAATCGATAAGCTAGTGAACATTAAGCAAATGTCAGCTTAGTCTCCTTCAACAGTATTACAAAGTTGGTTACGTGACCACTAGAATATCTAATTCAAAAATTCAGAGTACAAAGCATTTGTTTCTACCATCAACACTTTATTATTCTCCGTTTTCGATTAAATTAAAGTAAAATTAACGCTGAGAAAAATAAAAGTCATTACTTTGTATACAGATAGTAAAATTAAGTAAACAAACTTGTAGAATTAATCATCTATGTTATTATCGAATTCGAAAAATCCAAAGTTGCAGTAACTGAAGTTTTCAGAAAGTCCGCAAATTTTTCACACAGTTTGCGAATTTTTCAAAACAGTTTGGGAATTTTTCAAAATAGTCTGCGAGTTTTTTGAATAGTCTGCAAGCTTTTCGAATAGTTAGTGAACTTTTCAAAAGTATCTAACTAGTTGAAAGTACGGATGAGCTTTTGAAAAGGATTTCTGAGCTTTGGAAAAGTCCGTTTTACCTCCCCTTTCAATATTTCATTCCAAAAGTTGGGTAATGTAATATTTCAAGGACAAGTTGCCTCTTCTGCAGAGAGGCTTAAAGCGTCGATACCGATAAAAGCATTCAAAGTCTTCCTTACGGGTTGAATTTAAAAGTTGCTCCCAGCTCGAACTGTAGTTCTAGAAAGTCTATGGATACACCATCGGGATATATGTATATACCTACACTTGAATATATACGATCGGCTTCAAAGCCAGAGGAAATGAAACTTTTTCCTGGCACTATCTTCACTGCTACTTCTTCAAGTACTTCAAGTCGGATATTTAAGTGGTGTACTTCCTCCATTAACATATTCCATGTGCCCGGGAAAATCAACGATAAAACAACGGGGAAATTAAATCTTTTAATATTCTTACATTTACGACACAACTTGAATAATGTGAGGATATTTAATTTAAATGGTGAAATTCCTTTTTTGGAAAAGTACAGAAAAATTGATTTAGCAACTTTTTTTCCAATCAATAGTAAATCACAGAGATCACAGTTCGTCCCCTTTTCTAACTAATACCCTTTTTCCCCTTTTTCCCCTTTTTCCCCTTTTTCCCCTTTTCCCCCTATTTTACCCTTTTTTTTATAATTTTTCAACAATAATACTTCCAATTACTTAAAAATACTTCAAATATTTAAAAATTCATCAAAATAATTAAAAATACTTGAAACTACTTAAAATATCTCAAACTACTTCAAAATCCTCTAAAATATTTAAAATTACTTACAATTACTTTAAAATATTTCAAAATCTTCCCTATACTTCAGAATATTTTAAAATACTTAAAATTACTTAAAAATAATTCTAAATACTTCCCAATAATATTCAAAATATTTTTAAATATGTACTTCAAAATAACTAATAAAAATACATAAAATTCTTTAAAATATTTCAAAATATTTAAAGATATTTTTAAATATTTCGGACTACTTAAAAATACTTAAATTTACATTAAAATATCTCCAAATATTTTCCAATGTTTCAATCTTTTTTAAAAGACTTCAATACATTGAAAAACACTTAAAATGTCTTTAAAATATTCCAAAATACTTAGAACTACTTTAAAATACTAAAAATATATTTTAAAGTTACTTGAAAATACTTCAAAATCCTTTTCATTACTTTAAAAGACTTTAAAATATTTAAAGATGCTTCAATATATTTCAAAGTATTTAAGAAAATTAGTATTTTAAGTATTAAATAAAGTATGAAAAGATTTAAAAATATTAAAGTTTTTTAAAATATTTTAAAAGTATTTAAAATACTTCAGAGTACTTCAAAATACTTCAAAATACTTTAAAAATTCTTTAAAATATTATAAATACTTAAAAGTACTTAAAATGGTTTTAATATTAACAATAATGACCTCGAGTAATTTAAATTCTATACAGAATTACTTTTGCAATAAGCCTAAGAAGATTAATTAAAAAACTTTCATTTTTTCAAAAGTAATTCAAATTCTTACAAAATATTGAAAAATTCATTTTGTAAAAGACAGACACACACACACACAAAGTATCATTGACAGTTTTCTATTTTTCTTATAGAATTCATGGAAAACTCATGGAATGAAAGGCAATCAATTACTTTTAGAGTAAAAGCGAGAAATAAACTATAACGTTCTTTAAGTTTTTAAATATTACAATGTTATCCTTTTTTTCTTCTTTCAAAAATTCCCTTTTTTAAATAAAATCCCCCTTTTTAAAATGAAAAATATCCTTTTGCACCTAAAATTGTACGAAAACACGACTGTGATCCCTGAAAACAATATTTTTAATTAATCTATACCTCTCTTAATTTTCAATTAAAACTTTCTTAAGCGGGGAAAACTTGAAAAGCTTTTTTCTGGCGATTTTTGATACACATACATACAGTTATATATATATACAGTTATACATACATGTAGTAAATTTTGCACCACGTCTGAAAAAAGCAGAAAGAAACTTTAAAGAAGTTTTCTTCCCTGGGATTTGAAATACAACTACCGTAAATTGCATCACACGTCGGCGTATTTTTGAAGGAATATATTATAACGAATCTTTATATATTCACGGTACACGTTTTATGACTTTCGGAATGCCAGAACGAAAACCGGCTCAAATACTCGTTAGACCAATGCGACGGAATTTATGTTGGTCGTGGAAAAGGGCTCTGAATTTTTGAATAGCACGTCTTTGTAATAGAAGCGAATGTTCATGTATAGTCAAGATAGACGTATATAGTAGTCAAGAAATCATGAAATGTGAACATGATGAAATACAGAAAAAATATAATGTCATTTTTCAATGCAACACTTGTTAAACTCCATAAGTTAAATTGGAATTCTAAGGCATATGCCTCCAGAAATCCAAGTTTGTCTTGTAATTTAAAATTTGTTTTTTCTGTGATGTGAAAATAATGAAATTTGAAAATAGTGAAGCTTGCAAATAATCAAACTTGCAAATAATGAAAATTGCATAGAATGGAACTTGCAAATAATGAAAATTGCAAATAACGAAACTTGCAAATAATGGAACTTGCAAATAATGAAAATTGCAAATAACGAAACTTGCAAATAATCAAACTTGCAAATAATGGAACTTGCAAATAACGAAACTTGCAAATAATAAAATATGTGCAAATAATGAAATGCACATTGTATAACGTGATATGCGGAAATGTTGATGAAACTGTGTATATTAAGAATCATTTACACTCGGATTTTTGATATTCGAGTCAGTCCGGCATGCAAAATTTGTCAATATAGATAACTATAGTGTAAACTTGTTCCATTCAGATCACGTATTCCCTTTGCTTTGTAACCATATACACCCTCCACGTATTTCAATCCCCTCAGTAACATACACAAGGGCTTTGAATTTCAGTGACTATTGCTCCTTCCTGCATCCATTCGAATTAACGTTTCCACCTGAGAAGGACAACAATTGCGTGACAAAAATTTACTTTGTTTCACTTTTGATTAAAATCTCATTACTCCTCCAAATGTACCCAATTTCGTTTAACTTGTCTCTTATTTTAATTTCATTTAACATTCATTCATTTCAATTATTCAATGGCCTCCAAATTAGCAACCATCGACTCCTATTCAGATTCAGATAACTGTAAAATCGGTCCAGGAATTGTAAAATCGCTTCAGAAAATGTAAAATATCCCGAGTCGAAATTTAAAACCTACGTAAGTCCCTTATAAATCACTTAAAACCTTGTTCGATTCTCCGAAAGTCTGAACGCTTCCTTTTAAAACCTACCTAACGCCTAGAAGTGGAAGATTTAAATAACTGACACTTCATAGGACCTAAGCAGGCGCAAAATTTCCAGGGTTTAAATAGGAGTTAAATTTTGACTCGGTATTGTTTCAGGATTTGTAAAATCGGTTCTGGATTTGTAAAATCGGTTCTGGATTTATAAAATCGGTTCAGGATTTGTAAAATCATTTCAGGAATTGTAAAATCGGTTCAGAAATTGTAAAATCGTTTTGTCGTTTTGTATAACGAGGTTTGAGGTGCAACTTAACATATAGGGGATTGATAGTCGAGTGAGAAGGTGGTTTAGGTCGACTGTCGGGAATGAAGTAACAAGCAAGAATGGGGCTATTTCGGCCTTTGATCCCTTAGCTAGGTTCTCGGGCATAAATGAGGTACGCTCATCATATCAGGTTTTAGATGCGGTGTTTGTCGAGCAACTTTTGCATACAGACGGTTAAGATTCATTCCCAATATGGGGTGCATACCATAATCTAAAATCCAGTGCATATTCAGCAACTCTTAATAAACCCCTTTTCGCTTAAATTTCAATACAACCAGTAATAATTACTGTTTCCTCTACATGCTCTGTTTCCCATCAATGTCTCTTTCCTTTGTTGTCAATTGAATGCTTAAACCGACGTTGGCCCGAGTGCGAAATTTCCCTCTTTGATTATACTCATATCATTCGAATATTTTGCATCTGTAGTCCTTTAATGCACAATTTTAATGTCTTCTGATTTTTCAATATGTCTTTTAACGTCTTTAATTTCTAATGTCTCTAATTTCTAATTAATCTAATTTCAAATCTTCTGCCTGTTCTTACAATAAAGTATCGAGGTTCAAATTTCGGGATATGTTCCATGTCAATGTGTACATAAAATATTAATTTGATGTTATTTTAGATGACCATGAGGAAGTAATATGAATTTAAAAATCGCGATTCCTGGGGCAAAGATAAAAGCGTTAATTATCCATCAGTAGATAACGATAATTAACGGTTTCTTTGAAAAATAGACGAAAAGAGCTTACACAAGTCTACGACAGTTGCTCTCGTAAAAATTGATTGCTCTCTATATAGGTATATATGTAGGAAAAAAAGTCAACTTATCGCTAAAGTAGAAAAGCAGAAGCATTGATTTTCTTCCGGTGAGTTTCTTGTTCTTCGCAACTTGACCTATTTTATCAACAAATTGTCTTATTTTCAAAAAGCGTTCTTTTCTTTCAAGTAGCGAAATAATATGTCGCGGATTGATGCTCGTAACAAAAAAATAGAGAAATAAAAAGGAAGAAAAAGAACTAAACAAACAATAGTAAATAGTATATGATAGAATATATTCTATAGTAAAGGTATAGTAAAGTCAACCAGTTATATATTGAAGTTAACGAATTACATAGTAAAGTTAACAAATTGTATAGTAAATTTAACAAATTGTATAGTAAAGTTAACAAATGTATAGTAAATGTAACAAATTGCATAGTAACTTTAACCAAACACAATTAGTAAACCTTTCATCTAACCATTTATGTGGTTAAAAGTACCAATTATTTTTCTCAGCGTACTATTCGTGTAAATCAAGATTTGTTGGTAAAAATGATTTACAGACTGAAAAAACAAGCATTACAAAAAAGCGAACTTTATCACGAAAATACAATTTTTCAGAAGGCATTTTATTTTTTATTGTTTTGCAAATGACGTAATCGAGTAACCGCACGATCGACTTTTGTACACTTGATTACTTCCATTTACCTTTCTAGGGCAGAGATTTGAGTTTTGAAGTCATTTGAGTGGAAATTCATGAGTTGTTACATATCCAGACCATATAAAGATACTTTTCGTTGATTCAGCCCTTTGAAACACTAGGAGCAATGCTCGTCTAAAAGCTTTGCATGGTAATAGTATTTTGCTTTTCTGCAATGTTAGAACGATAAGCGAAAGAAGCTTCCACTGTATAAAATGACTATTGCATCAGCAATCTTTAAATTAATTGTTTCCGATATGTAAATCAACGTGTGAACCACTTGCATTTAAATAGATTTGCACATTTCTTTTTTCGCATTTAAAATGCAAATTGAACAGCGTTTTCTGCTTATTTCTTTTTAAAGATTTTTTGTTTTACTCGCGACTTACAATCGAATTTTTCGCTTTCGATTGAAATTTAAAGTTCTTTTTTCTTGTGGCAAATTTATTCGTTTTTTGAATTTTTGTGTAAAACAATATATCAATTTTATCAACAGCCAATTCGTACTTTCTAAATTTGAATTAGTGAAAAGTCCACCAATTTGAATTAGTAAGTAATTTAAATTAGTACATTTTAACTAATTTTTAGTAAAATTTTACAGTTTGATTTAGTAGTTTCTACTAATGTTTTAGTGAAAGTTTACTAAAAGTTAGTAAAAATTTTTACTAATTCAAATTGGTGGACTTTTCACTAATTGAAATTTAGAGATGCAAAGTCAACTTTTGCATCTACCAATTAGTTTATAAAATGTTATATCAACTAATTCGTTCATTAAATTTTGCTTCAAGTAATCTGCAATAATTTGCATTAAAAAATCTATGTGCGCTTGGAGAAAAATTGCAAGTGAAATGTACCTAATTTAGTTAAGTAAAATCTACCTAACATCACTTAACATTTACTTAAGTTGCTAAGTATAATTTACCTAAAATGTTAACTGATATATTCTGAAGAAAATAATTAAGTATTTACCTCACCTATTAAGTAAAGTACACATAACTTTTTAAGCAGATTCTACTTTAGTACACTTGGGTATTTTTTACATAAGTATTTAAATTCAACCATTTAAGTAATTTATACCAAAGTGTAAGAAAAATCAAGAACCTAGTTAGGTTCATTTCGCTTGTGATTTTTCTCCGTGCGAATTTCGCGCACAGATTTTGTATAAAATAAATTGTTTATTGTTTATTTATTCGTAAAATTGAATTGCTTAATTAAATAAATCAATTGATTAAACTTTTACCTTTCCGATTGGTTTTTCAACTTTTATTAGTAAATGCAAAAGATGAGGATGAATTTGAAATTTGATTTTATTGGCATTTGAAAGCTATTATTTGCACAGTCTGATTACAATCTGCAGTAAATTTTCCGTGACAATTTTCCTATATTTTAGAATTGCAATGCAATGTGGAAGAGTGACGGAGTTGGTGTTTTATCACGTGCCATTCTCACAGAAGCGACTTGAATGTTCGCTCCTTAAAAGTTATAACGATTGTACGTGGTCACAAATCGATGATTGTGCAATTTTCTCGATACTAAAATGGTATTGGAATGCTTCTATTCAGTTAAGATTACCTGGCACATATACAAACTTGAAAATGTTTCTAAAAATATCGCGACTTTCGTCACTACAGACAGATCAACATAGCTATTAAATAATTATCTTTACTACTGTCTAAATCTGAATCAGCGAAATTCCGCTGATTCTCAGCGATAAGTGAGCCACTTATTCAAATCAGCGTATATACGCTGATGCTTCAGTGAAACATAACCTAAAAATCCGCTGATTCTCTCTCTGTTTTTACGAGTTTTTTTAATGATTCCCTTGGCTATGTCTTTCTTTTTGCTTTGCGGTTTCTTGTCTTTACGAAAAAATGTCACTTTTTAAATTTCTATTCGCTCAGAAGTTGTCGCTATTAAAAATTGACGAATCGTAACAGCTAGAGTTGCATCGCTGCTCGTTCAAACTAAAAGAAACCGAGCACTTGGCCGACCCTGATTAGCTAACTTTAAACGACAATGACTCTTGAACAACCAAACATTTTTGAAAGACAGAGAACTATTTTCTTTATTGTCTATATAGTTGCGTGTTCCTTTTTTCTTGACAAACAAAGTGCTTTCGAAAAGAACAACCTGTTGAAATGCTGCTTCTTTTACACGTAAAAAATATTTTTCTGAAACAGAAAAGTTACTACAGTCGACTCTATGAATATTCTGTGTATACAAAAAAAACTTTTCCAAGAGAAACTATTACTAAAAAGACTATTAGAAAGAAGAATACTACAAAAAAAAGGTGATTATTATTCGCATTTAGTGAAATAAATACTTGAACAGGACGTTTTGTGATTTTACAGGTGAATTTAATCATCAGGTGGAAGTGATGATAACCGGAAGCGTTGTTTGGACGGTTCCGGATTCTCGGAAGTGGTACCGGCTCTTTTTGATGTTTGGTGATATTCAGTATAAAGTTATTAAGAGCAACAAGGAAAAGCCGACGTTCTTCCAACAATAGGAAGAACAGTGATGGTGTCTCGCAGATGCAATGACAGCCGTGGCAGTGAGGCATCGGGTCCATCCTTACAAGGCCCTCGCCTGTGTCGTTCTCACCCTTATCGCCATCCAGTATCTTCTCAGTGGAATCTTCGATCGACACTCTATCGAAACCATCTTCACTATTAATGCCACCCGGTAAGCTTTTCCAACTTTTTTACAATTTTCAAACTGCAATTTTTATATTGCAATATATTGTAAGAAATGTTTTAACTTTTTGTGAAAAATACTATACTACGTCTAGTAGAAACACTATTTTTAGTAGAAACGACGTTTGCTAAAAACCCTACTTTTAATTGAAGCTACGTTTAGTTGATAGTATACGTTCAGTAGAAACTACGTTTAATAGAAACACTATTTTTAGTAGAAACTACGTTTAGTAGAAACTATGTTTAGTAGAAAGTACGTTTAGTAGAAACTACGTTCAGTAGAAACACTACTTTTAGTAAAAACACTATTTTTAAGTGATACTACGTTCAATAGAAACACTACGTTTAGTAGAAAAGATGTTTGGTAAAAACACTACTTTTAGCAGAAACTACGTTCAATAGAAATACTACTTTTAGTAGAAACTATGTTTAATAGAAACACTACTTTTAGTAGAAACTATGTTTAATAGAAACACTACTTTTAGCAGAAACTACGTTTAATAGAAACACTACTTTTAGCAGAAACCACGTTTAATAAAATCACTACTTTTAGTAGAAACTACGTTTAGTAGAAACACTACTTTAAGTCAAAACTACTTTTAGTAGAAATTACATTTGGTATAAACACTACTTTTAATTGAAACTACCTTTATTAGAAACTACGTTTAATATAAAAACTACTTTTAGTGGTTTGTGTTAAATATTGAACACAAGATTTTTAACTGTATACCATTCTCTGAGATTTCGGAAAGTTTTTTTCTTCTTGAAATTGAAAACCGATTTTTTGGAAAAAATTATCAAAGAACATTTCACCATTTTAAGAAAATTTCTCCATTTGATTGAAAAGTTTATAAATGAAGGCGGAGTTTGATTAATTTATCTGCGGCTATGTCTAGCTTTCATCTTATCAGTAGAATAAGATGAAAGCCATTTTCGTTACGATTCTTTTGATTGCACTTGAAAGTCAATATTTTTGATTAAAAAGTCACATTTCGGTTTTACGAGATCGGATAATATCCAAGAAAGTAGAAATTGGCTTAGAAACTCATTTTCAAGCTTGAAAGTTGCAGTAAGTTTTATTAAGTTGGATTAAAATTTTCTAGAGGAGTAAAAAGTTGATATAAAATAATTATTATAATAGCGTAAAACTTTAAGTATATGAAAGAATAATAAGAAAAATTAACATTAGTAAATCAGTGGAGAAATTAATACAGAGATTGAGATTAAAGATTAATGCAAATAGAGTAGGATGTAAAAGTAATGGTTAAAAAGTATAATGAAATATTAATTTTAAAAAAGTAAAAAATGAATCTTAGGTAGAATGAAAAATTACACAGAAAAAAATAAGTGTTCGATTTGATGCAAATAGTTTTAGAAAAGTACTTGCATTCGTGTTAAAACCAGAAATGAACTGAAAATCAATTAGAGTGAATAATTAATTTTTGAAATGTGGAATGAAATATTAATGTGAAAAATTGTATTAAAAAGGAAATTTAAAAAAGCTATAAAAAGAATGAATTTAATAAAATGTAATGAAGAGTGACTTTACAAAATTGCAAGAAAGAATGCATTAAAGATATTGTCGGAATGAATAACTGTAAAAAAATTGACACTAATATGAATTTGAAATATCAAAAGGAAAAATGATTAAACAAATTATATACAAAAAATGGTAAAATGTTGAAATTTTAAAAATTCCCAAAAGTTTACAAAAAAATTGAGCAAGGATAGGAAAAATTGCGCAAAATGGTTTATACGATGTATGCTTCAGTCCCGAGTAAAAGTAGCACATCGACCTGAAAATTAATCGATATGTGGAAAATACCGAGATTTTAAAATACCCATGCTTTTCCACTTGGAAAATATTAAAAACTCATTTAATAAAAGTTTCTCCTTGTTAAAGTAATTGAAAAATAAATTTACTGCAAAAATGCTAGAAATTAAATTCCACAGCTTAAAATAATAGTTCGATAGATAGAATTTATCCAAGTTTTTTGTTCGATTACATCCCGTGTAAACAATAATTTTTCCTGGCGTCAAGATAGGGACAAACTTGGCTGGGTTTTTTTATTTCGAATTTTGAAATTTGGTTTCCAATTAATTGGTCCAATTTTACGTCAGGGTGACATTTTTTTATGCGCGTTCCACACGTTGAGTTTTTTTTAAAAAAAAATTTGAATTCTTTTTTCTTTCTTTTTCTCTGTGGGATTTAAAGTACAGTCAACTCTATGAATAGTGCCACTAAAACTCTACGAATAGTGCCGCTTTTCTCTCTCGAGCGTCCTTTGTTTACTTTGTATAAATTTGTGCAAATCTGCGGCACTATTCGTAGAGTTGACTGTATGGCGAAGAAAAATAATTGATAAAGTAAATGATTGGATAAAATGATTTCCATTTTTGTTTTATTAAATTTACTAAGTGCTTGGTTAAATTTACAAAGCGCTTTATTACAAGACGTTATTTTCTTTTGTAGTTTGTTAGAAGTTTCTTGAGTTGATTTTACTATAATTGTAGGTAGTACGTTTTTCTCAACGATGAATGTATTGAACTCGACACTGCATTTTTTCAATGCGTAGAATATTTTTAATTGCTTGCAATTTTTAATTATAGAGGCGTTAAAATTAATGACGAAATAGATTCGTAATTTAGCATAATTCGTTTCGCTTTTCAACGTCGTGTAAACAACCTTCGTGAAAGTTCACACGCCTATTACATGTTTATCAAATTCCATTATGTACGCATAAATCACATTTATTCGCGATTTCATCGCAGCTCGTCGCAACATAACTATATTGCTGCCAACCTTACGTGTTTGAAAATCCACCAATGACTATCTAGTAAATAATACACATCGATATTAATTTTTCCTTTTTAATTAGTTCTCTAATTACCCATTAAAATTACAAAGATAATTATAATTATCGACGAAGTTCGTAACGCTTTTCTTTCCATTACGGAAAATAAAACAATACATTTTTATTAACCATTTATTAAATATTTCTTAAATGTTTATTCTATTATTAAATATTTGTACATACAACTCCACTGAGAGGAATGTTTATTTAATAGAAAATTAAAGCGGTTGATTAAAGAATTTATTTGAATCAAAGTTTTTTCGAATCAAAGTTTGTTCAAAACAAAGTTTTTTTGAATTAGCAAATTTACATTTAAAACAAAAAGCCCAAACTAATTATATATCTTCGACTGCATAGTAGAGTGAAAATATATTTGATTTTAATTTATATTTGTTTAAAATAAATATGAATTTATTTTTTATAGTGAGAAGTTATTTCGCCAAGCTTGACTAAAAAAGTGATATAAGAAATGTTTGAATAAAAGAAAATATGCTGTAAAAGTGAAATATTTTGTTTGACGTGAAGATTTTAATGAAATGAATATTTCTGGATTGAAAAGTAGAGGTATTTCCGGGGCAAATAAACTGAATTAGACTTTTTATCCGCTACACGTAGACAGGCATTATTTGCACAGAATCCCATAGCGTAATAACGAGAAATAAAGAAGAATAACGAGTCTAAGTTTTCTCGCGTACAGAGCACTTTGTAAAGCAGGTGGGTAATAACAAGAGGCGCTGTTATTTCAAAAGTGCACAGTAGTGGCTATAACGTTTTAATAAATGAAGCAATAGTGCTGAATTAGATTTAAAAAATTGTATGCTTGAAAACAATTTTTTTAGGAGTCTCAAATATTATTAGTATTATGAGGGTGTTATTTTTTTAATCGAAAATTCTTCTTTAGAATACATTTTTGTTTTAATTTGGTCAAAAAATTATATTTTCATTCTCACTTTCACTTTCATTTTGCACTCGTTTTCGATCTCTTTTCATTCTCATTTTCATTCTCGTTTTGCACTTGTGTTTTGTTTTCACTTTCACTTTCACTTTCATTCTCGTTTTGCACCTAATTTCGTTCTGTTTTCACTCTCACTTTCACTTTCACTTTCGTTTTGCATTCACTTTCGTCCTCTCTTCAATCTCACTTTCATTTTCACTCTCGTTTTGCACTTACTTTCGTTCTGTTTTCATTCTCACTTTCATTTTCACTCTCACTTTCGCTTTGCACTCACTTTTGTTTTCGTTTCTCTCTCACTTTCACTCTCAGTCTCACTTTAAGTTTCGTTTTGCACTCACTTTTATTCTCATTTTCATTCTCATTTTGCTCTCACTTTCGTTCTCGTTTCACTCTCACTTTCATTCTCGTTCTCATTTTCACTTTCACCCTCTTTTTCTACTTCTAAAAGAGTGTGGCAAATTAAGCTCAATCAGTTTACATTCTATAGAGAGAATTTCAAAATGTTGAAAGAAATTTCTAGAATATTAATGGAAATCATACAGAGTCTAAAATGATAAAAAAAATCAATTTACGATTTGAACTTTGACATTTCATTAAAAATACGTCAATGCTTTTAAATTCTCTTGATTTACATCAATGCATTAAATATATAGACTCAATCGATTTAAAGACCAACGCCCCTTTGCATGATACTTTTGAACGAGGTATAATT
This sequence comes from Ganaspis sp. Gsp50, assembly GCA_011057455.1. Classification (NCBI taxonomy): domain Eukaryota; kingdom Metazoa; phylum Arthropoda; class Insecta; order Hymenoptera; family Figitidae; genus Ganaspis; species Ganaspis sp. Gsp50. The sequence goes on from WNHD01002947.1 coordinate 22,446, forward strand.
AATCGAGAAAAATTCTGTGAAATGATAGTTTTAGTTGAAATTTGTTATCTTTTTGATTTAAAGTGAATTAGTATTTTTTGCAGAATTATAATTTATTTATAGTTTTTACTGGAACAATGATATCATTGGAGGGCGTAACCCACGGGACACATGTTTTAACCACCGAACATATTTATCTTTATCGGCCACTCATATGAGTGCCATTATCGCCAACAATTCTGAATTGTCTATCTCGTGTATAATCTGTTTCATATTAAAATGGTATTCTTCAAATGAATCCACAACGATAAGACAATGTTTTTCTGTTTAAAAATCCGCATTTTTAAGATTATGCATAATCTTAAAACATTATTTTCATGAAAATTATTTTTTGGAATGGTGACTGTTCTTTCTTTTAATTTAACGAACATTTACTTGATATGGGCAGACAGATGTTTATTTGATTCAAACAAATATTTCCTTGATTTGAAATATTTCTATTTAATTTAAACAAATAGTTGCTTGATTCGAAACAACTTTATTTAATTTAAACAAATACTTGCTTGATTCGGAACAATTTTATTTAATTCAAACATATATACTCATTCTAAGAGAAAACTTTTTTCAAAATAACTCACATCAAGAAGAAAAGATTTAATAAATTCATATATAATCGAATTATTCGAAATATATAAGTAGAAATTTTTTTATTGGAATTATATGCAATATGTATAGACATTTTTTGATTCGAATTATTCGAATTTAAAGAGGGGGTCTTTTCCTTGTTTATTAAAAGTACTTTTTCTCTAGAAATACAAATTATATTTTTATTCGTATATTTTTTATTAGTTTAATTTATTTTCTTATATTTAACGATCAGAGGCCTGTAAAAATAGAAAAATGAGCTGTAAAATATTAAAGCGATTTTCATAAAAGTATAAACATTAAAAGTCCATTAGCAAAATTACTTTAACTGCTTGATGTACTTTTTGTTACATTTTTAATTGAAACATTTTAATGACTCCGCAGATCGTTATTATTTGAAAGACGAATTAAACTGTTAATTAGAAAAGTAGATATAACTGAATGTTAAAAGGTGAACTCAGTTAAAGAAACTAAAATGCTCCTTTTATTTTCTTTCTTTATATTATTTCCTTGCTTTCTATTTTTAAGTTTTAATTTTTAATATTTGCACGCTAAATTTGTTTATTTATTTATTTACGAAGATTACCGGACCAGTAATATTTTCTTTATTTTTTTTTTCCTATTTACACTAATTATCTTCTTTCAGTTTTGGAAATTTAAAGTTTGCAACTTTCTCGGTTAATAAGTACCAAATTTAGTGGTTTATAAATATTTATTTTTGTGTTTGATACGTACCGAATTTTTATGTAAAAAAGTACCAAATTTGGCGGTTTATAAGTACCAAAAATAGTGGTAAATAAGTACCAAATTTAGTGGTAAATAAGTACCAAATTTGGCGGTTTATGAGTACCAAATGTAGTGGTAAATAAGTACCAAATTTGTCGATTTAGAAGTACTAAATGTAGTGGTTGAAAACCTACCAAATTTATTGGTTGACAATTACCGAATTTCTTAATTTATGGACATTAAATTTAAAAACTTGAATATAACAAAATTGGTGTTTCAAGAGTGTCAAAATAGTTTATTTATAAATAGCGAGATTTCAGGATTTAAAAAACAAAATTCAATATTATTATACATAACTGGATTTTGTTATTTTAGTTGATTAAATGTTTCCTAATAAAGAAAATAGCATGGTTTGTGTTGTAAAAATAGTAGAATAGCAGGAAAGTAGACTTTGTACCAGGATATTATTATTTACAAAAGTGAAGCTAAAAGCGAAAAAAGAGAAACGCCTTAAGCAACTGCTTGTTCTACGAACATATATCGAATTTAGTTTTGTGAAGAATTTTCATCCCAGACGTGCAAAGAATTCTCTCTTAACCCAAGATTGATGTTTTATGAAAACGATTCGCGCTTTGTTACTTTAGATTTATAAAAATACTCTCTCCAACATCCTCTCATGCTTGCATCTATGAATTTATATCAAAATTATCAAACACTTTAAAATCTATATTCGGAACCATTTTCCGTTCGTTTACATTGTTTAAAAATCTTTTTTTTTCTTTTGCTTTCTCAAGAGGAAGCTTTGCTTTTCTCTTTTCCTTCTTTTTCTTCTTTTTCTTCTTTTTCTTCTTTTCCTTCTTTTCTTTCAATTTTTCAAAATTCCGTCTTTTTTATTCATTACAAATTTAATTTTTTATATAAGTTTTAAAATTGTGGTTTTTAATGATAAAAAAGAATTGTTTATACCAAAAAAAAATCGATTTGTATTAATATAAATATGTTTTTGGATTTCTTAAATATTTATTCGCAATTTTCAATTCTTCTATTTTGCATTATCTTTTTACAAATTTGGTAAATACCAGAACAATGATTAAATGGAAATTTGCATTTTAAATTAAATGCATAAAGCAAAGTCCTTCGTAAAGAAAAAAACGTTGCGAAATTCAATATCACAATTTATTTTATAATTAATTTTTATAGCACAGATCAATTTATTATATGTAAATAATTACATATAATAAAAATATGTATAACCACTTGTGGCTTTTGATGCATAAATAAACAAATAAAAAACTTTTATTAATAAAAAGATCTTGAAAAAACTTTATCATTTACAATATTATTTAAATTAATGAATATTCCTTTATTATTCAATTTCTTTTTTGCTTTTCTTTTTGCTCTCATATAGAAGCATTGTTTATAATTATTTATATAGAGAACCATGACACTTAATTTCCTGACGAGAGTTTAATTTTTAAAAAAAATCGTTTATAAAAGTCTTTGTTAATTGGAAAAATCTTGGTCTTGTAGAAAATTGGAGTCTCATCTTGAAAATATGAAGTGAAACGCGTAAATAGCGATTTGCCTTTAGATTAAGAACGATATGCTTTGACTTTGTTCTGTTGATATAAACTGAATCTTATGTTACTGTTGTTGAGAGACACTAACGTCTCAGAGGTCTGACTTAAAGTTGTCAAGTTTAATTAAATTTCGTCGCTCGTATATATCTGTCTGCAATGATAACGTCTCGTAAAATTAGGTCGAGCAGCAGCTTGAATTCTCACACCTTTTTCTCACAAATCCGGCTTGTCTTTTCTTAAACAAGCTCTGCAAAATACTCCGGAAATTCAAAAAGAGTTTCTCAACGTTTTCTTATTCCTTAAAAGCATTCTTCAGTTTTGGCATTTTTTTTAGTCGAAAATTAGTTATTCGTTCAATTCAAAAAGATTTTTAAAACCGGAGTTATTTCAATTTATTTATTTCAATTTCAAGTGTATCTGAATTCAAAAATCGAATTCAATTGGATTTTACATTTAGTCGAATTAATTGATTTATTAATTAATTCTACGAATTAATTTTGGAACTAAATCTATTAATTAATTTTGGAATCAATTCTACTAATTAATTTTGGAAGTAGTTCTACTAATTAATTTTACAACTAATTCCACTTACTAATTTTGGAACTAATTTTGGAACTAATTCTATTAAGAATTAATTCAATTAATTAATTTTGGAACTAATTAATTTTGGTGGCTTCTGAATTAGCAAAAAAGTCCAGAAAATAATGGAATTTTTTAATTTACTGAGAAAATTAATTAAAATTCAAAAGATAGATAATTAAAACTGTTGACAAAATGTTCATTAACCGCAATAAATGAAAGTCAGGGGTTAACTACAAATTTTTGATCCGCATAATTAGTGATAAGAACTTACGACATGAGAGCAAAGAATTTAAGAGTATAAAAATTATCAAACCATTTATCATTGCTAATTATCAAGCGAAAAGGGGATAATTAATAAGAGTAAGTAATCTGCCGAAATAATTAAATAGAGAGAGTCTAAACTTTGTTGTTTGTTTAATAAAAAAAAGTCTGAAATTTGCTGTTTACTTTATAAATGGAGTCTGGAATTTGTTGTTTATTTAATAAATAAAGAGTGGAGTTTGTTGTTTATTTAATAAAAAAAAGTGTAAACTTTGTTGTTTATTTAATAAATACAAAGTGAAATTTGTTGTTCATTTTATAAACAAAGTCTGGATTTTGTTGTTCATTTTATAAAAAGAGTTTAAATTTCGTTGTTTATTTAATAAATAAAGAATGAATTTTGTTGTTTGTTTAATAAATAAAGAATGAATTTTGTTGTTTGTTTAATAAATAAAGAATGAATTTTGTTGTTTATTTAATAAATAAAGAATGAATTTTGTTGTTTATTTATTAAATAAAGAATGAATTTTGTTGTTTATTTAATAAACAAAGACTGAAATTTGTTGTTTATTTAATAAAAAAGTTTAAACTTTGTTGTTTATTTAATACACAAAATGTATAGTTTGTGGATTTTTAATTAATAAACAAAGTATAACATTTGTTGTTTAATTTACAAAGTTTGAATTTTGTTGTTTATTTAATATGCAAAGTTTAAACTCTATTGTTTATTTAAAAAACAAAGAGTGCATTTTGTTTATTTAATGTTTTTTTGTTTACTTAATGAAGAAATTCTTAACTTTGTTGTTTATTCAAATAATACAGTCTAAAATGTTTGTTGCATTGTAAAACAAAGTCTGCACTTGTTTATTATTTTTTAATAAACAAACTTTAATTTTTTGTTTATTTAATAAACAAAGTCTGAGCTTTTCTGTTTCATAAGAATTGTACAAAAAAATGGAATGCCATTTAAAAAACCACTTTCGTAATTTTCATTCTTCTGGAAGAAATTTTGACATCCACAAACAATCCACGTGGATTTTTTTCAATTTTGAAATTATTTTTAAGGTCATATTGCTATTATTTATTACTATTTGCGTCCATGGTTTCATTTCTATACGATGTGATAATAAACAGAATAAAAATATAAATAATGAAAATATGAACAATAAAAATTACAAAAATAAAAATAATTAAAATATAAATAATATACAAATTTAAACAATATAAAGAATGAAAACTTTACTCAATTTCAAGAAATAATTCTATTAATCTTGAAATTAAATGAATCCTAAAATCAATTAATCTTCAAGTAGTTGATTATGAATTATGATTATGAATTATGATTATGAATTATGATTATGAACTATGATTATGATTTATGATTATGAATTATGAATTATGATTATGAATTATGAATTATGATTATGAATTATGAATTATTAACAATTTTATTGTTTTTTGCAGATATTCAACGAGTTATTACAAGGGTCATCCACGAGGATTAATTATCTACAAACCGGAAGCGACGACGAGCTTTTCTGGAAATTCAAGTATTTCTTCAGCCCCAGCATCAGCCGAGACTTTGATTAGAACTGTCAATGACTCTTCCAAGTTGGAAACAGTCTCTTATGGGACTCCAGGAGCTTCTGCGATTGGGATAGCTAATCCTTTACTTCCAAATATTTCAATTTCCAATGTCACAGACGCACCAACTCTACAGCCGTGCCCTCTTATCCCTCCAAATCTCGGTAAGCAACTCTCTTGAAGATCTCAACTTGAATCTTGAATACCACTTGTCGTCCGACTTTGACTTGTTCAAATCTAAATGGAGTTTCTCTCCCGTAGAGCTTAATCAAGCCCAAAGTCTTCTAAAGTGCTTTCAAGTTGCCTCCTTTTGACTCTGTTAATTTCTGGATTACAGCACTAAATACTGTAAATAACAAAAAGACTAGAGTTTCATTATTTCAAAGTTTTCAGGCAGTTGCGAAACTTTTATTAAAGCCGAGTCGAGGTTTAAAATGGAGAAAGTCAAATAATTGGAAAAAAATGCTCATGTCGATTTAAATTGTTAGGAAATAGATTTTTCTGGGTTTTTAATTGTTAAAAAATGGATGCAGTTAATATATAATAAACTTTACGACCATCAAATAATAATGAGAAAAGATCAAAAACGGCAAAAATTTCTATTTCGACCAATTAAGCCGTTTTTGATGCAGTTAATTATTAAAAAATTGTTCTTCGAGGTTTGCAAAATATTAAAAAATAGATCTTTCTAGTTTTCAAATTATTAAAAAATATATCTTTGAGGTTTTCAAATTATTAAAAAATACATTTTCGTGCTTTTCAAATTATTAAAAAATATACCTTCGTGATCTTTAAATTATTAAAAAATATATCTCCCGAGTTTTCAAATTACTAAAAAATTGGCCGACGTAGTTTTTAAATTATTAAAAAGTCACTTTTCAAATGATTAGAAAACAGGTCTGAGTAGTTTTTAAATTGTTAAAGAATTATCCTACGTAGTTTTCAAACTATTAAAAAATAAGTTGACCTTGTTCTTAAATTATTCAAAAATTAAACTACGCAGTTTTTATTTTGTTGAAGAATTGGGCTACGTAGTTTTCAAATTATTGAAAAAACAGGTCTAGATAATTTTTAAATTGTTAAAAAATTGGACCATGTAGTTTTTAAATTGCTAAAGAATTGCCTAAGTAGGTTTTTAATTGTTAAAGAATTGCTGTACCTAGTTTTTAAATTGTTAAAGAATTGGTCTGCGCAGTTTTCGAATTGTTAAAGAATTGGCCTACGTAGGTTTTAAATTGTTTAAAAAATATATTTCCGTAGTTTTCAAATGATTAAAAAATTGATCTACGTAGTTTTAAATTGTTAAATGATTGGCATACGTAGTTTTAAAATTATTAAAAAGTAGATTACGTTGTTTTAAAATTATTAAAAAATTGCTCAAGTAGCAAAATAGTAAAAAATTCTAGTTTTCGAAGTATTAAAAATTAGAGCTTCCTAGTTTTCAAATAATTAAAAAATAGATCTTTGTGCTTTTCAAATTATTAAAAAATAAATTTTCCTATTTCTCAAATTACTAAAAAATTGGCCGACACAGTTTTTAAAGTATTAAAGAGTTACTTTTCAAATTATTAAAAAATAGATAGTTTTATATTTGTTCAAAAGATATATTATTTACTGCTTTTTTTTATTTCCTAAAGTATTGCTGTCTTTAAATAGCTTTTTCGAGATTTTTTATTTTGTAAATAGTCGACGCAATATTAAAAGTTTTTACCATTAAAGAAAAAGCTTTCTTTTTATTACAAAAAGTTAATAGTTTTTGAATTTAAGGAACGAATAAATGAAATATTTATAAACTGCTAAACATTCGAGTGCAGAGAGAAACTGTGGAAAATAAAAAAGAGAGGAAAAGAATCATAAAATAAAATATAGCTGATATGAGCTAATACCCAGAATCTAGAAAGGTATTCTCTCTTAGGATTTAATCTGTAATGTAGATTAATATTTACATCTGAAAAGAGCTTTTCAGCACGAACGAATCTAAAGAAGTTCTTTTAAAGGCCATTTGCTCACAGTGAAATAGAAAAGTTTCTTGTTTCCTATAGAATCGTACAGAAAGTATTCCTCTTTTGTAGTTTTGCATAGCTCACTGACTATTCACTGTTTTCATAAATAGAAAAGAAACCAGTAACAAAGCATTCTAAAAGATTAGTTGCACATTAAATTCTCGTCAATTTGTAAATTAGACTCTATTTTTTAGTTTATTATTACTTTCTTTATTTTCTTTCTTTATTTCTCTTTTTTCTTTACTTATTATTGTTACTTTCTTTATTTTTTTTATTTACAAATTCTTCTTTTTTATCTTTCATTTTTCAAGTCTTTTACTTTCCTATATTATTGGATTTTAAGTCTTGTATTTTTCTATACCTTTTATTTTTTAAGTCTTTTTTTTTATCTTTCAAGACTTATTTTTTATTATTTTAATGTGAATCATTGTTTAATTATTTATAACTTTTGTCTTTAATATTCTGCATAGCAATTGTGTATATTACAGTATTTTATCGTAACCTACATAATATTTTTCTGTACTTTTAATGCACTTTTATAAAATTTTATTGCATTGTTCATAAAAGAGTGATCAGTTTTTGTTGTACATTTAAGTGTCATTAATTTTATTTTGTTTATTTAATCGATTGGCTTTATTTGAATTGGTTCTTGTTAAGTAATTAGCGTATTGAGGTGGACAACGAAATGGGAGCCTCTTCGAATATCAGATCGTTAAGTTAGGCAAGCAATTAGTTTCAGGCTAATTAGAAACGCGCTTAATCAAGCTACTAATTACTGCCCTTTGTATTCATTCAAAATGATGGACGCGAATTTGATACTTAACTTTTAGAATTAATTTTACTAAACATTCATTTATTTTTGTGCCATTCACGACGCATTTTAGTGTCATTCAAGATTTTATTATCATTCAGGACTTATTTTAATTATCCTTTATCTGTCAGTCTCATCATAAATTAACGAAACCTTGCAGATTTTGTAACGAAAAAAAATTGCTACTTTCTTTGAAAAATTGCTGATTTCTTTTTAAAAAAAACTTTCTTTAAATTTTTCTTTCCAAGGTCGTTTACCATTTTGTATGGATAAATAATTTAGATAAAATAATAAATAAATAAACAAAATATATAAATGTTTCAACGCACAAAAAGTTAATAAAAATGTTTCAACGCAAAAAAAATTAATATGAACATCTCAATTTTAACTTTATCAAAAAATGTCTATTGATTTAAAAGTCAGCTTGCAATTTATGTCAACCTGAAATTGATTTACTTTTTATTTTTCAGTCGGACCGGTTATCGTCAGTAAAACACCGCCGGAGCTTTCGGTAATGGAGAAAAATTTCACAGAAGTGAGACCAGGCGGCAGAGGCTTTCCCTTGAATTGTATCACTAAACATCACGTGGCAATTATCGTTCCATTTCGTGATAGACCTCAACATTTGCAAACTCTTCTTTACAACCTGCATCCGATTTTACTGCGTCAGCAAATCGACTATCAAATTTTTATTGTCGAGCAAGAAGGTGAGTATTCATCTGTCAAGATGAGAAACTATCGATCGCACTCTCAATTCTACATTTCCCACAAAAATCCAAATAATTTTTACTCGTAAAGTTTCTCTATCAACGGAAATTTTTATACCAAAAGAATCTGCAGGTTTCTTTAAAAGAACCTAATTTACCTATTGGATTTTTTTTTACAACATTCTGACATTTTTTTGAATAATTTGGAGTCTTTGAATTTTGAGTCTTTTGGTTTCTGTAATTTTTGAGAATATTCTGGATTCTTGTAGAATACTTTGAAATTTTGTAGAATACTTTTGAGACTTGTAGAATACTCTCGAATCTTGTAGAACTCTTTCGAATTTTGTAGAATACTCTCGAATCTTGTAGAATACTCTTGAATCTTGTAGAATACTCTTGAATCTTGTAGAATACTCTCGAATCTTGTAGAATACTTTGTAATCTTTCAGAATATTCTGGAATACTGTAAAACACTTTCGAATCTTGTAGAATACTTTGTAATCTTTCAGAATATTCTGGAATACTGTAAAACACTTTCGAATGTTGTAGAATACTTTGTAATCTTTCAGAATATTCTGGAATACTGTAAAACACTTTCGAATCTTGTAGAACACTCTGAAATCTAGTAGACTTTTATGATGCTTTTTTAATTCATCTTTTATAATCTCATAGAATATTTCAAGCAATTTTGAAATTGCTTGAAATATTGCAGAAAAATTGCGGAAAAATGTCGCATAGAATCGCGCGTCAATTATTTCATTTTTCCTGGAGTAAAATGAAATGAACATTGTTCTTTTGATCTCTTAAATTGTAACAACAGTGCTGGAGTCGCTAGAATGTGTTAAATATGCAACGCGAAGCAATTATGTAAAGAGAGGATTCGGCGGGCAGACTTGGTCTTAATCTCCACCTAGCGACATTTGAATTTCAAAATTATCTCGCAATTTAAAGCGCGACAGAAATTCAGCTAGAGTCATTTGATGCAATTCATTATGTCATTTTGCCGGCGCAAATCGCTGCAAGTTGAAACTATGAAAAGTAGCCAGTAATTAACGATTAAATGTGCATCGTTAGCACATCAAGTATCCCCGCAAGTGCCTGCTACAAGAACTGCAGTTCAACTTTACCCTTTCGCGTAAAAACCCTGTCCTTGTTTATCTTCCTTTAATAAAGTTTAATCTTTCTTGTAAACAAAGTTTGGACAAGCATTATACTCTGGTAGGCAGTTTTTACGACAGGAAAGTACTTAAGAGGATCAGCATAAAACGAGAATGAGGCTTGCGTCTTAAAAAAGGAGCTTCTATTTGAAAAAAGAAGATACTATCTCAAAAAAGAAGATTCTGTCTCAAAAAAGAAGATTCTGACTAAAAAAAAAAGAAGATTCTGACTAAAAAGAAGAAGATTCTGACTCGGAAAAGAAGATTCTGTCTCAAAAAGAAAAGTCTGTCGCAAAAAAGAAGATTCTGTCGCAAAAAAGAAACTTGTATCATTTTTTGAATCAACGAATTGATATTTTGCGAATCGACTTTACTTGAACCTAAATAACTTAGGTTTGAACGTCGACGAACCACCGAGATGTTAACTTTGAAATGGCAAACCTATTTGGCTCCAGACCTGCTTTGAATTATTCATCGAGTTTCGTTAAATGGATAATGCTCTTCGATCGCCATGCAAAATCAACTCGTCTCATAATCGCTCAACTTATGAAAAACTACTCTCAGATTTCAAGACTCGACAATTACTTTTCAACTGTCTTTTTCCAGCAAGAATCGAGTCCAAACTTTTAGCTCCAATTCTATTCCAGATAACAAACTCGTTTCACTAATTAAAAGACAAAGTTTCGAAATCTTCGGTACAAATCTTTCCATCTATTTTGCTCTCTTTTTCATTTGTTTCCCTCTATTTCGTAATTAAATAAATTGCACTTGGAAATCGTTGCGAATTGCAAAAATTGTACTTGAAAATCGTTACGAATTACAAAAATTGTACTTGGAAATAATTGCGAATTGCAAAAGTTGTACTTGAAAATCATTACGAATTGCAAAAATTGTATTTGGAAATCATTGTGAATTGCAAAAATTGTTGGCAAGACAAGAGAGTAAAAGGGTTTTGGATCGGGGAATAAAAAGGGTTTGGAAAAGCATAGATAATTTGATAATGGAGAGTGGAGTTTGTTATTTAAGCTACAATAAATTGAGTCAGCGTAATTTTCAGAAGAGGAGTTGAATCATCAAAGTGCAATGGCTTTCGGAATTATCTTTGGAGAGAAGATCTGCCGAGGTGCCATCCATTAATTCGATTGGTTGAAATTGCAATCTAGAGCAAACCACACTGGGATTCAACGCGATTGCAACGCTCGATGTAGAAGTGTGCTAATTGAATCGAGCATGGTGAGTTGAAAGCGATCTTGATCAAGATAGGGCCATGTTCGACTTTGCGGCAACTCAACGGAAAATCTACTTCAAAAGTGATTAGTACCAAAGGACATCATACATTCCTGATTACCATCACGTAACAGACTTTAAGCATCTCAATACTCTAAATTACTTGACTTTAAAAAAAGGAAACAGAATTTTAAAAAAAGGATAAAAAAGAATTAAAAAAAGAATTAAAAAAGGAATTAAAAAAGGAATTTAACAAAGGATTTCAAAAAAGGATTTTAAAAAATAAGCAATTAAATAAAGACAAAAGGATTTCAAACAAATGAAACAAAGGACAATTTTTTAGGAAAAAAGAGAGGACAATTCTTTAGGGGAAAGATGGTCCTTTGTTTCATTTGTTCTTTCTTTCAAAGTTCTAAAATCTTCTAAAGAATCTGAAATAATTTCTAAAAGTCTTCCAAAAATGTTTGGAAGAAAAAATTCGAAAAGATTCTGGAAGATTTTTAAAAGAGTGTAGAAACGATAAATGAAATGATAAATGATAATTTTACGCAGATTGAAAAGCAAATTTGCCTTTTCTCTGTTATCCTCGATTAATGATCGTTGCTAAATCCCAGAATGAGATGAACATGAGAAACCGCTGCAAATTAGAATCTGAGAATCCAATTTAGATCCTCCTAAATTCAATTTACTAGATGCTGCTTTAGTTTTAAATTAATATGGTCGAAAAGTTTCTAATCAAGTTGGGATTGAAACTAACAATAATTCTCGAATGTGTGCGATATTAAATATTTCAGGATTTCTTTGTAAAGGCTGTTTTTTTCGAGATTTCAAGGAAATAAAACTGAAAGATGAAAAGAAGAGACGATGGAAGCAAAAACCCAATTTGTCTGCCTTCATTCTCAATCTATTCGTCTTGTCTTGATCACTCTTTTGCTCTTTCGAGACCAACATAATCTCCAGATATAAAAAATTCTTTGTGTTCATTCAGTATTTCATCAAGCTTTCTGCTTCAAAAGATTTCACAATATTTTAATCTTTTTTCGATTCTCTACTGCAGAGTCACTATTTTTATTTTTTTATTACTATCATTATTATTGTTATTTTATATTGTATTGTATTATTGTATTGTTATTATTTGTTCCTTGCTATTTTGGCAATTGAATCAATTATTATTATTATTATTATTATTATTATTATTATTATTATGTTATCACTTATTTATTTATTATTTTATTGACTACTTGTTTGTGTTTATTTTAAATTTTCTCAAAATTTTGAAGTAAAAAACTTTGAATTCATCACTATTAATTTTACTAAGTAATTTTGTAATTAGCATGTTCAACTTTCAATTTTGAGTTTCAAAGAAATCTAATCAATACATAAATAGTACAACAAAAAAATAAAGATTCAGTTGTTGCAAAGGATTTTTTATCTCATTTCGTTTGACCGACTCATGTAAATCGGGATTAATCGGAATACGTGGGGATAGTTTGAAATAGATTTATCTGGATAAGATGTATTTTACGAAGTAGATTCAACCCCTGGTTATCCGAGATTAACATGCGAATACTCACTTCGTGTTTCCAAGATATAGTCAAGGGTTAAGTGAGCTGTAAAGTTCAGTGAAACGTCTTTAATATCACACACAAGGTTTTTTTTTCTCGCTTAAATAAACCCCAGAACCTTTAAATTTCGTCCTCTAAAACCAAAAAAATTTATCAAAAAACAAAAAAACAAAAAAAACATTTAAAAAAATACATTAAATAAATACATTAAAAAAACATTTCAAGAAAACCAAAAAAGCATGTCAAAAAAATAAAAAAACATTTCAAAAAATACATTTAAAAACATTTCATTAAAGCGTTAAAAAATAATTTCAAAAAAACATTTCTAAAAACATTTTAAAAGTCCTCGCTTGTAAATCGAAGTTAATAGAAAATTCGTATTTGAAATAATATTACAAATGTTCGAAATATATTTTATATTAAAAAAAATAATAAAAATTATTTTTTTGTATTTTGGTATCTTTGCTAAATTTTTATTATCTGTTTACTGAATTGACGGAAAAGAAAATACAGACTTTATTGTTATTTTAATTATTGTTATTATTTTTATCAACATTTTCCCAGACTTTTCGACGTTTTAATATTTTGCGAGTAAAAAATTATCTTTGCGGGAAAATTCAACATGTCATTAAATAGTGAATTATTAAAGAAAATTAATGGTGTAGAGTTTCATAAGATAGATAGCGAGGTAGTCTACTAGAGTCATTATTCTTCATTTGTTCACATCAGGATCGTAGGGTTGTCTTTCATGAATGTAATCATGACTTGGGCATTGACTTTTGAACCACAATCAAAGAAAACAACTCACCGGATCAATTACTTTATTGTCAAAAACATTACTCTTTGTTGAAAACTTTTTTCAAGTCAGCAATTTTTTATCTCTTCCGTCTTTCAGTTTCCTTCTCCCAGTTTCAGTTTCTTTTCTCAATTCAACAAAAAATATTTCAACCAAATTTCAACCAAGTTTTAATCAAATTTTGACCAAATTTTAATCAAATTTCAAGTTTTAAAAAAAACTTTCAACCAAACTTTCAATTCGTAAAATTAAGGCTAATAGTTCTAAAATTGAAGCGAATGCAAAGTGGTTTCTAACTCTCGAAATATTCGAAAAAATCCTTAAATCTCCTTTTCCCAATTAACAATAATTGAAAGCGAGAAACGGAACCTTTCAGAAACTCGAACCATTATTTGAACACTGTTAACAAATTCCCTGGAAAGAGAAAACGAATAAAACTAAAGTTTCCAATTCCATTGGACTTGAAAGCAATGAAAGAGTTTAAATTTCAAATACGTGAATCGAATTTCAAAATTCTAATCTACTTCTCTAATTTATTCGAACAAGTTTGAAAACAGTTCTTTTTTAATCGTGACTTATCGAATTTTCTGTATTCTGCACCAGGGTTGTAATAATTTTTCGAAATAGTGAAAATAAGAGGAGCAATAAAAAGTACTTGATTCGGGGAGGGAGAAAAAGTTAATGGGGTTGCAGATGTCTGTGTTCCTTTTGTGAAACGAGATTTTCCGTTTCCGGAGGTATCTTCTTTTCCTCTTTCAAGTCTCTGGTACTGACGTCGGTTTCAGGAATGCCGCAAAAAGTTTTAACGTGTAGGAAATTACACTGGTTCGAGGTTGATAAGACATCTAAAACGACGTTCCTCAAGTAACCACATACATGATTAACGAGCAAAACTTCACCTCGAAACACACACCACCCGCAGTTATGTCGAAGATTAAAGAAACTAAGTAGAATTAATTACCTGCTCCAGAGGAGTTTCGATCTAAAAAATCCAACTCATTTGCTTCCAATGATTCTCGAGTTTCAAAAATGTTGAATTGGAGCAGAAAAAAGTAGAATGGAAATATCGAAAAGAATAATCGAAGAAAGAAGTGAAAGAAAGAAAAGGAACAAAAAATGAAACGAGAAGAAACAAAGAAAAAATCAAACAAACTAGAGTGGAAATATTGAAAGGAAAAATCGTAGAAAGAAGTGAAAGAATTAGAAAGAACAAAAAATGATATAAGGAGAAACAAAGAAAACTAGTGGAAAATTATGTTCATTTATGAACATTTTGCTTCCTCATAGATTTAATTGTTATTAACTCCATCAATTTTTTGGTGAAATATATACTTTATATAGCTCAATCGATTCGTTTTTCAATGCAGAAGATTTTTACTAAATGAACTATCGCTAAAAATTAACAATTTTAAAAGTTACTTAAAAAAATTCAACTTCAAATGTCAAAAATGTTAAAAAATGGTCATTAAATCTACCAA
>WNHD01002948.1:0-13717 GCA_011057455.1 Ganaspis sp. Gsp50
CCTAAATGTGGTCCTAATATATTGCGTCGATAATTAGAGTACTAAAATGAGTTTTTAAGAAGTCCTAAATGTGGTCCTAAAATATTGAGTCGATAACTAAAGTACTAAAATGAGTTTTTAAGAAGTCCTTAATCTGGTCCTAAAATATTGAGTCGATAATTAGAGCACTAAAATGAGTTTTTAAGAAGTCCTAAATGTAGACCTAAAATACTGATTCGATAATTAGAGAACCAAAATGAGTTTCTGAAAATTCCTAAATGTAGTCCTTAAATATTGAGTCGATAATTAGAGTACTAAAATAAGTTTTTAAGAAGTCCTAAATATTGTCCTAAAAGATTACGTCGATAATTGCACTACTAAAAAGGATTTTTAAAAAGTTCTAAATGTGGTCCTAAAATATTGAGTCGATAATAAAAGTACTAAAATGAGTTTATAAGAAGTCCTAAATCTGGTCCGAAAATATTGAGTAGACAATTAGTGTACCAAAATGAGTTTCTGAGAAGTCCTAAATGTGGTCCTAAAATATTGAGTCGATAATGAAAGTACTAAAATGAGCCTTTAAGGAGTCCTAAATCTGGTCCTAAAATATTGTGTCGATAATTAGAGTACCAAAATGAGTTTTTAAGAAGTCTTAAATGTAGTCCTAAAATACTGATTCGATAATTTGGGTACTAAAATGAGTATTTAACAAGTCCTAAATGTGCTCCTAAAATATTGTGTCGATTATTAGAGTACTAAAATGAATTTTTCAGAGGTGCTAAAAGTAGTCCTAAAATATTAAGTCGGTACATTCCGGACAAAATTGAATTTTGCATTAGGTCCTAAATGTGGTCCTAAAATATAGCAGCCATAATTACGGTACTGTAATGAGTTTTTAAAAGGTTCTAAGTGTGGTCCTAATACATAGCACCATATTTAGAGTTCTAAAATGACTTTTTGAGAAGTCCTGATTGTGGTCTTAAAACATTGAGTCGAGAATAAGAGTATTAGAATGACTTATCGAAGTCCTAAATGTGGTCCCAAACTATTGAATCGAAAATTAACATACTGAATTAAAAGTTTGAGAAGTCCTAAATGTCGTCCCAAAGAATTGCATCAATAATTAGCATCCTAAATTGACAGTTAGATTAATCCTGAATGTGGTCAAGAAACAATGAGTTGATAACTAATAAGAGTACTAAAATGACTATTAGCAAAGTCCTAAATGTGGTCCTAAATTATTAAGTCGATAATTAAAGTAATCAAATAACTTTTTGAGAAGTCCAAACTGTGGCCCTAAAATATTGAGTCGATAATTAGAGTACAAAGATGAGTTCTTGAGAAGTCTTAAATGTGGTCCTAAAACATTGAGTAGATGTTTAGAGTACTAAAGTGACTTTTAGCGAAGTCCTAAATGTAGTACAAACATATTGAGTCGATAATTAGAGCATTAAAATGACTTTTTGAGAAGTGCTAATTGTGGTCCTAAAATATTGAGTAGATAATTAGTGTGATCAAATAACTTTCGAGAAGTCCTAAATGTGGTCCTAAAATTTTGAGGCGGTAAGTAGAGTACTCAAAAAACTTTTTGAGAAGTCCTAAATGTGGTCCTAAAATATTGTCTCTATAATTAGAGTACTAAAATGAGATTTTGCGAAGACCTAAATGTTAACCTAAAATATTGAGACGATAATTTGAGTACTAAAATGAATTTTTAAGAGGTGCTAAAAGTTTCGCGAGATTTAGATTCTCAGCCATGCAAGAATCGTACGAACCATGGTAAGAGTATTTTTTTTAGAAATCTAAATCTCGCTAAAATATTCCGGTTATGATTCGCACGGTTCTCGTCATGGTTCATAATCTAAATATCGCGAAAATATTCCGCCTATGGTTCGCACGTTTCTGGCCATGGCTCAGAATTAAACTCCCAGGGAAATTATCTGCCCATGGTTTGCTTGACTTTGACCATGTTTAAATATTGAAAACTTGTTTTATAATAATTTGCGTTTGATTGTTTGTTATTTCTGTTTAAAGTCGTTTTTCTACACTGCTTTCACTATATCTATCGAACAAATAAACACTGAGTTTGAACTACGTTTCACGATTTAATTTCGCTTGATCTCGGTTTACTGGAAATCTGTCCATTTTCTTTTTTTTTGACATTTAGATTTTTTGTTCAGAAATACATGTACTTTTTATTTTAAAAGTTTGAAAAAAATTCAATGGGGACTTTTTTCCCATGCATTTGGTGCAGGGTCCTTGAAAACGGAATATTGTTAATTGACTAAAGTATTGTATGTAAAAAAATTTAATTTATTTTTAAATACTATTTTATTTATAAAACATTTTAAACATTAATTTAAAATTAAACTTACTCATAACAATTCAAACATAATTAACATTTTTCAGGTAAGTACTGATAGTTCTTGAAAATTTCTTGAAAATTTTTAGTAAAAATCTAAAATAACAAATCGAAATATGCATTTGTTTAAAATGTACCCAAATTCTGAAAAAAGATGGAATCGTTGTATCTTCTGGCCTGTTAAATACATTAAGTAATATTATTATAAAATTATTCATTAAAAAACTCTATAATCAATGTTACCAAACTTTCCTTTTTTTGATCAAAATTTTTATTATTATAATAATTGTCAAATGTGATTTTAAATTTATTTGCTACATATTAATTCATTTTTGTTCATATTAAACTATTTAATCAAAATGTAAAGAACCATAACAGACAGAGATATCAATTTTTTATTAACTTAATAAACTATTATATTTTTAAAATTTAATAAATTAGTATTTTTATAAATTTAAGAATTTGTAGAATAATTATTTTTTATATATAAATTAATATTAATGTTTCTATTCATGGAAAAGGTTTTTAAATTTTAATATATTATTTAATTAATTAATTGAATTTATTATGCTTATTTAAATGGTAAATAATTAGTAATTAATTAGGTAATTTATAAATTGCAAATAATTTTTAGTTAACTATTTGATATTTAAATTTAAAATAAAACATATTACAATCGATATGCTTGAGGTGAGTCGATAATGTGATATGTTCTGAGTATACTTTCTTTTGTTTTATCGTTTCGTCTTCGCAGTGTCACGAGTAATTTTTATTTTTGTAAAAATCTTTAAATTATTATGCCCGCTTATACTGCCCAGGAGTATATGGAAATGGTGTTGTTGTACGGGGCATTGAATCACAACGCCAATGCAGCAGCAGCTGAATTTAGGCGAAGGCACCCAGGAAGGCAACCAAATCATAATACTGTCCTTCGAGCAGTCCAACGAGGAAGAGAAAATGGTAATGTGCTTCCCAATGATAGAAGGGAAGGAGCACCAAGAAGAGCAAGAAACAATATAAATGAAGAAAGGATTTTAAATTATGTTCGTCAAAATCCAATGCACAGTATTAGGAGGATGGTCCGTGCACTTAATCTATCTTATTGGACGATTCAGCAGACTTTGAGAGACGAAGGGTAAAATGTTTTATAAAATAATTGTTTTGAAGTCGCATACAATAAAAATTAAAAATAGTTATTAGTCTTATTCTCTCTCATTCTCTCTAATTGTCTCTTATTCTCTCTTATTCCCTTCCATTCTCTTTTATTCATTCTTGTTCTCTCTTATACTCACTTATCTTCTCTTATTTTCTTTCATTCTCCCTTATTCCCTTCCATACGCTATATTATCATCTATCGTTCTCTCTTATTAACTATTGTTCTCTCTTATTCTCTCTCATTTCCTTGTATTCTCTCTCATTCTCTCTTATTCTTTCCTGTTCTCTCTCAAATACTCTTATTTACTCCTATTCCTTTTTATTCTCGTTTATTCTCTCTTATTTTCTCTTATTCTCTCTTATTTTCTTCCATTTGCTCTTCTTTCCTCTCATTCTCACTTTCTACACCCTGTTTTCTCTTGTAAACTCTCCTTCACTCTAATTCTCTCTTATTCTTTCCTATTCTCCCTCATTCACTCTTATATACTCCCATTCTTTCTTATTCTCTCTCATTCTCTCTTATTCTCTTTTCTTCTCTATTACTTTCTCTCATTTTCTTCCATTTTCTCTTATTTACGTTCATTCAATATCATTTTCTCTTATTCTCTCTTATTTCTACTTATTCTCTGTTATTCTCTGTTATTCTCTGTTATTCTCTCTTATTCTCTCTTATTCGCTCTTATTCTCTCTTATTTTCTAGAATTTTCTTCCATTCTCACTTATTCTCTTCCAATCGCTCGTATTTCCTCTCATTCACACTTATTAACTCTTGTTCTGTCTTGTGCACTCTCATTAAATTTCATTCTCTCTTATTCTATCTTATTCTCGCTCATTTCATCTTATTTTTTTTCATTCTCTCTGAAGTTTCTTACATTCGCTCTTTTTTTCTCTCGATCTCTCTTATTACCTCTTATTGTCCCTTGTACACTCTCATTCACTTTCTTTCTCTCTTATTCTCTCCCATTTTAATTTATTCTCTCTTATTCTTTCCTGTTTTCTCTCATTCACTCTTATTTACTCCCATTCTTTCTTATTCTCTTTTAATCTCCTTTATTCTCTCTTATTCTCTCTGATCCTCTCATATTCTCTCACATTCTGTTTCATTCATCCTTACTCTCTCTTATTCTGTGTTATTCTGCCTTGTTCTATCTCATTCTCTCTTATTCTCTCTTGTTCTCTTCCGGTCGCTAATATTTTATCTCGTTCTTTCTTATTACCTCTTGTTTTCTCTTGTTCACTCCCATACACTCTTATTCTTTCTTATTATCTTTAATTTTCTCTTATTCTTTTTTATTCTCTCTTATTATTTTTTGTACACTCTCATTCTCTCTCATTCTCTCTCATTCACTCTTATTTTCGCCTATTCTCTTTTATTCTCTCACATTCTTTCTTATTGTACCTTATTCTCGTTTATTTTCTTCTATTCTCTCTTACTTTCTTCCATTCGCTCTTTTTTCCTCTTTCTCTCATAAACACTCATTCACTCTCATTCTGTCTTTTTCTCTCCCATTTTTTTTATTCTCTCTCATTCTCTCTTAATCTTTCCTGTTCTCTTTCATTTTCTCTTATTCACTCTCACTCTCTTTTATTCTCTGTTCTCTCTTATTTTCTCTCATTTTCTTTCATTTTCTCTTATTTCCTTCCATTCGCTATTATTTTCTCTCGTTCTCTCTTATTCTCTCTCATTCTCTCTCATTCTCTCCCATTTTTTTAATTCTTTCTCATTCCCTCTTTTTCTCTTTCCTTCTCTCTTATTCTCTTCCATCGCTATTATTTTATCTCGTTCTCCCCTATTACCTCTTGTTCTCTCTTATTCTCTCCCATTTTCTTTTATTCTCTCTCATTCTCTCTTATTCTTTCCTGATCTCTCTTATTTACTCCCATTCTTTCTTATTATCTTTTATTCACTCTCATTCTCTCTTCTCTATTATGTTCTCTTATTTTGTTCCATTCTCTCTTATTCCCTTCCATTTGCTATTATTTTTTCTCAATTTCGCTTATTCTCTCCCATTTTCTTTTATTCTCTCTTCTTCTCTCTTATTCTCTCTTACGTTCTTTTATTTTTTTGTTTCTCTCTTATTTTTTTCCATTCGCTCTTATTTTCTCTCGTACTCTCTTTTTCTCTCTTTCTCTATTATTCTGTCTCACTTTCTCTTATTCTTCCTTATTTTCTTCCTACTCTCATTTTCTTTTTTATTCTTTTATCATCTCTTATTGTCTTTTATTTCCTTTCGCTCTCTTATTCTCTCTCGTTTACACTTATTCTATCTCATTCTCTCTCATTCTTTCTCATTCTCTCCCGTTCACTCTTATTTACTTTTATTTTTTTTATTCTCTCATATTCTTTCTTTTTCCCGCTTCTTCTCTCTCGTTCTCACTTATTCTCTCTTATCTTTTCTCGTGCTTTCTCATAGTACCTCATTCTCTACCGTTCACTCTTATCCTCTCTTATTTTCTTTCATTCTCTCTCATTCTCTCTTATTCTCTCTCGTTCTCTCTTATTCGCTTTTATTCTCTCTGATTCTCTACCGTCTACTCTAATCCTCTCTTATTTTCTCTCATTCTCTTTTATTCTCTAGCATTCACTCTTATTCTCACCTGTTCTTTCTTTTATTCTCTCCCATTTTCGTTTAATTTCTCGGGTTTTCACTTCTTACCTCCTATTCTTTCTTGTTACTTTGGATTAATTCAGATTTAGAGAACAAATAAATATTTATTTGATAATAGTTAAATAACATTTTATTGAAATTTAATAATTCTTGGATGACATAAAGGGAAGTATAAGTTTTATTTTGTTTTCGTCCATTTAAAACATTTCTTAATTATTTGTTTTTCTTGACAGATATCACGCTTATCATTATCAGCAAGTCCAGGAATTACATGCTGGAGATCATGAAAGACGAAGAAGGTTTGCGGAATGGATTATCCGACAACATGAAGCCGACGAGACATTTACAAATAGAATTCTCTTTACGGACGAATCGTCATTTGGAAGGACTGGGACGTGGAATTTCCACAACTACCATCAATGGGCACAAGAGAACCCACACCTTGCCACTCGTCAACGTGTCCAAAGGAGGTTTTCTTTAAATGTCTGGTGTGGTGTTGTTGGTCATCGAGTGGTATGTTTCACATAAATTGATATTTGATCAAATTAAATTTCTGTCAAATTAATTTTCATAAAAAAAGATATTACCCACACACCAGAACTCCCCTGAATATTCCGAATGTTCAGGGAAGTTCCAGAACTTCCTTGTACATTCAGAATATTCAGGGGAGTTCTGGTGCTGTTCGGGTATGCAAGAATGATAATCGATTAAATGTGGATTCTGTAAAACTAATATTCTAACAGTTTGACATTCTGCTACATGAAAATTCTCTCAATTTCTTTATGTACATTCTTAAGATTGTTAAAAATTACGATTTTGTAAAATTAATATTCTACACAACAACGTTTCGCACAAATTAATATTTGATCAAACTGAATTTCTGGGAAGTTAATTTTCATCACAATAAATATTATGCAACATTAATAATCGTTTAAGTGGAAATTCTACAAAAATAATCTACTAACAAGTTTGCTTTAGAGCTTATTCATGTCTCCCTGATTACTTACCTTCAAATCCTCTACATTATTCATTTTTTCTAGATCGGACCCTTCTTTTTTGATGGAAATTTAAACGCCGAAATGTATGGAAACTTCTTAGATGTAGATCTGCCACGATTGTTGGAAGAAGCCGGCGTTACTCCAGAGGAAATCGGCACAATGTGGGTAGCGCAGGATGGAGCTCCTCCACACAGGCCTGCAGCTAATTTGCAGCGGCTGAGAAATTTGTTTGGCGACCGACTAATAGCCCTAGGAGCGCTTGTTCCGTGGCCACCTAGGTCTCCGGACTTTAACGTCCTAGACTATTTTGTATGGGGCTTCGTAAAAGAATATGTTTACGCGGTGGAAATCCAAACGGTTGAGCAGCTGCAAGAAAGAATCTTGGAAGGATTTGCCTCAATAACCGAAGAAATGCTTCGCAATGCAACAAGTAGCCTTGTACGTCGGGCAAGACGTTGCATTCAAAATAGGGGGGGTAATTTTGAGCATCTTTTGTAAATGTCGAAATGTACGTTTTTATTTTCCATTTACAGCGTAAAGACGCATTCAGACCTCGGCAGCTAGTTAACCCGGAAAAAGACGGGGAGTCGAATTGACATTCGTCCGAAAGGTCATTTTGTCGATTGGACATTCTTCCGAAAAGTCATTCCATCGAAAGGACATTCGATCTAAATGTCGAATCATCATTATTCCGAATGGACATTTGTCCGAAAAGATATTCTGTCGATTGGCAAACTGACGAATAGCTTGTAATGTTGCACAAACGTTGTTGAAATCTTGCCGTAACATTACAACTTATTCGTCAGTTTGCCAGCCGATAGAATGTCTTTTCGGAAAAATGTCTATTCAAAAGAATCACTTTCAGAACGAATGTCCATTCGATAGAATCACTTTTCGGAAGAATTTCCATTCGACAGAATGACTTTTCAGAGGAATGACCATTCGATAGAATGTCGTTTCGAACGAATGACCATTCGTAAAAATGACTTTTCGGACGAATGTCAATTCGGCAGAATGCCATGCGGAAGAAATTCCATTTGTGACGCGTCGCGAAGAAAGGGGCCTTGGCATCAAACGAAATTAGGTTATGTTTGGTGGTAGTTTTAACTTGTTTAAAGCTTTGTATATCAAAAAGTTATTCAAGAAACATTGTTTTTGATTTCAGATGATTAAAAAAGAAGCTTTAATCAAGTTAAAACTACCACCAAACATAACCTAATTCCCTTTGATGCTAAGGAACCTTTCTTCGCCACGCGTCACATTTGATGGAATTGTCTTTTGGAAGAATTCATTCGCCTTGAATTTAGCGTTATTTATTTGTACACCTATTAATTGTATACATAAATTGCATTTAATTGTATCTCCGAATTTCGTCTTTCTTCCCATTGATTATAAATCACTATTCTCATTTCTTACTTAAGAGCATGTGATGGAAAATAACGTAGGTGATCACGTTACAAATAAGAAAAAATTTATCTGCCGTTTTACTTCTTAAATAATAAAGATATCATTATAAAAAGCATAAAATATCATCAGAATGGTCTGACTGGTATGAATTTTTAATAATATTGTTTTAAATAGTTATTTTATAAAATTATAAGCTACACCTAGCTTATTTTTTTTAAATTTTATAAAATAACTTTTAAACAATATTGTTAATAAATTCATGCCAGACAGACCATTCTTATGATACTTTATGATATTTTATATTAATTTTCATAACTTTATTATTTTAAGAGTAAAACGGCGGAAAAAATTTGCCTTATGGGTCTCGTGTCCACCTACGTCATTTTGCACCACATGCCATTAAACATTGATTATTTATAATTAAAACAAATTCATAGAAACTGTGTTTAAGAAAATGACATTTTGATTTTTAAATAAAGACTGAAATAAAAAATTTTGTTTATTATTCACTTTGTAGGGAGAAATTCTTTTTCATTATTTTTCTACATTATATTTAATCAGAAACCCAAAATTTCCCAGAAATCATGTATAAAATAAATTAAAATAAAATGATTAAAAACTGAAAGACTGAATGTTTTTTTATCTTTTAGTTTTTTCGTGTATTTTTGGGTTTTAATATTTTTATATTACATTTTTGACTTGTACTCCATCCTGTAAACCCATTTATGGTCCTTAATGGACTGCGGGGTGTTAATAAATATTATTATTATCATCATTAATATTATTATTAGTATTATTATTAGTATTTTTTTAATATTATTATTATAAATATTTTAAAAAAAGCATTAGATAAATTTGTAATTAAAATTTTTTGCAAATTTAAGTACAAGTTTCTAATTTATCATAAATTTGACATTATATCCAATTTTATTAAACAAAATTTAAAATGCATTTAACAATTTTATTCAAAAGCTTTACAATTTATTATAATTTTGTTATTAATCATAAGAAATGTCTAAAAAATTTATTTGACAATTATTTTTAAATCAGAAAAAATTATTAAACTGTGTTTACTTGGAGTGTCCAAAAATAATGAAATTACAAAATTAATTTAAAACCATCATTTGGCAGAGACAAATTTAATAATTAATTATCTACGAAAAAATTTGTTTTGAAAATTTTTGTATTTTGACAATTTAACCTTATTTAAGCTACAAATTTTATTACTTAGTTTAACTTGCCTTTAATTGAACAATTCTGAAAACATTTTTTTACATTTTTTTATTACTTTATGTTTTATTTACATGTACTTTACTTCTTAATTTAATAATTTGCAATCTTGATTAATTTCACAATTTCTATTGACAATTCAAATTTCAAATGAAAGCACGTGGGTTTCTAGTAATTTTCTCTTAATCCGACCAATCGTCTTCATGACATTTAATCGGAAGTCGGTCTTTTGTTTTTCTCTCTCCGTTGACATTTATGACGAGAGAAGTTTCACACATGTCATAATTTCTATTTAAATTTTGTTATTTATTTATTTTAAATCCTATAGATACTTTTCAAATTGAAACAAATAGTCCCTTTTTAAATTTTTTATTTCATTTGAAAATAATTTGGTGTCCACTACTTTCAAATCACCCTGTATTATATATATATGTTTGTGTACTATATGTATTGTATTATTATTCTATATTATTATATAGCGGAATTATTGCGAAAAATGTAAATGTTAAAAAGCAAAAAAAAGTAGATCAGTTTTTAAATTTTTAATTATTTTGCAAAATTATTGTTAGAACTTGTTTATTAGAGGATGTACGTTTTTTCTGTTAATTAGAATTTTACTTCCGGAAATTATCTTAATATAGTGTTAATAACAAATAAATAATAATCTAACTAAACATCATTTATCCGCGAATGTCTTCGTTTTATTTTAACACGTTTTTCTGTGTTTTATTCATTTTTATATATACTTTTGAACGTCTTTTCCTTTATGCGAACGCTTTGTTTAAAAACGATTTATATTGCTTATACCAATCTAAAAAATAAAATAAAGGAACAATATTTCCTGTACAAGAAAGGAACAATTATTGTTCATGAACATTAAATTTAAAATATAAACATGTAATAACAAAAAAGGGTCACTTTCAGGAAACAGAACAAGTTTTTTAATCTTGTTTTTCATTTATGATTTTGACACGTATTTTTTGCTTCCAGTGATTCTTATAACATACTATATTGAATCAATAGTTTTGAAGAACAGTTTAATTTGATGTAAACTTTTTTTTCGTGAAATTTCAAGAGTTCCGTATTAAACAAAAAGAATCACAAATAATATTAAAACAACTAACTACTTGCGTATAATAAATGTCATGTGTAATATACTAATAATATAATAATTTTTGCAAAACTCTTGAAATTTTTATAATTTTTCACGAATTAAATATTTAAAATGATTGAAATAACAGCGCACAAAAAACTTTATTGCTTTCGTGTAAAATTTTAGTATTTTCCTGTATATGAAACACACTTGTTTTACGAAAGTACTTTATATTGTAAAACATGTAAGTAAAATCAAGGAAGAGAAAAAAAATGTATGACACAATATGATGATAACTCGTTGCATCATAGAACACTTTACCAATATTATTGACCAATGTTTTGATTTATAAGAGCAACAGATTCTTGAGTAAATAATGTGAATAGAGAAAATATATAACGCTTATTAAATAACTTTTTGATTGAGACGAATCATTTAAGTGAAATAAATTGTTTCATCACACAGGCTAAAAAGTCTGATTAAAAGACCAGAATTGTGTTTATGTACTACTTAGATCTCCGCACATAGCACTGAACCTTTTCTAAACCTTTCCTAAAGCAATGTTCGGAACATTTAATTGCAAGCTTTAGGAAAGCTTGAACAAATTAAATCTTTATGCAAGCTTTCCTATACATAGAATGCAAGCTTTTCTCCAATGACCGCTATTAATAAATGTTTAACGGGAAGCTTTCCTAAAGCTTGCATTTACAGCTTTAGGCAAGGTTCAGCTGTAAGCTGTAATAAACATTCGAATTAAATATAAATCGGTTTTCTTCAATTATAATTGAATTTTTAACAATATTTTCGTTAAATGTTCAATTTAAATGTTTACTACAGCTTTCCGCTGAACCTTGCCTAAAGCCTTAAATGCAAGCTTTAGCTTTATAAAGCTTTCCCGTTAAACATTTCTTAATAGTGGACATTTCAATAAAGACCTAAATAAAGACTTAAATAAAGATGCAAGCTTTCCCAAAACAAGCAATAAATCTTCCGAACATTGCAATTAAAGCTTTAGGAAAGCTATTTTGGTTTCATTAATGTTAATTATAGTTTTTATAGTCAAACATATTTTTTCAATCTTTTATCGCTTCCTCATAGAGGGAGTATTTCTATTTTATAAACTAACCGCAGAAAATGAATAGGGTTTAATTAATTGAGCTATTTTTCTTTGTGAAATAAAAAAAATATGGAGAATGAAATTGATTGTGATTGTTAAATTGATTAATAGTAAAGTAATTTACGGTTTATGGAAAAGTGTCTTAATGTTGATTGATTGTTATAATTCAATTATATAAATTACCAGCTTCCAAAAAACACGTTTTAAAAAACCAAATCTGACCTTCAATGTTTTTCTACGAAGTTGATTCAGTTAGTAAGTTTTATGTAACTTCCTATAGGGTTTTCAAATGTTTATACAAGAGTTCCGCTTATGAACAAATGTACTGTACAAAAACTTGCTCCATTAAAACTTGCGCCAGAATAGTTTTGCGCTGGCAAAACTATTGTAAACAAATCGTAGCATAATAAAATAATGTATAAAAGTTTGTACATAAATAAATAAAAAAGATAATTAATAGTCAATTAATATTAATAAATAATAATTAAAAGATGTATAATTTATTAATGTATTTATGTATAATTTATGTATTAATGTATAATTTGTTAAAACAAAGTCTAATACGATTTTACAATTCATTGTTTCTAAAAGTTCTCTTGTTACGTTATTTAACATTAATTTGTTGCCTTTAAATAAATTACAATTATCTGCATAGCTGTGCTGTAAAGGGTGGTTTTTAAAAATATTCAATCAGGTTACTATTTTTCAAGTTATGTATCCGATAATGTAATGTACGACTCTATTAACACAGAAAAACCTCTTTCGATTGTCACCTTATTGACAAAATACATCGTTTCTTACAGAATATCGAAAAGATTATAATGATTTATGGAAATATGTAAATAAAGATAAAAGTGGATGCTGACAAGTAATATCTAAATGGACACATTTAAGATAATACTTTTCTTTATTTTTTTTAGGATATCAGCAAGTAGTTAAAATAAAATAATAATCGGCAATGAAAAATGCAGTACAATAACTTTACTGCATTTTTAATAACTGATATTATTATTTACTTTAATTAAATGATTAAGGAATTGAATTGTTATTTACTGATTTCATTTTTTATTGCTTTATTATTTTTAGTTGGTAATTAATATTTGTTTTATTGTTCAACAATGAAAAAATTGATTATTTTATTGTGCTATTCAAAGTATAGTTGCCCTACAATAAGTCAATGTCCGAGTAACAGTACATATAAATGGCCTACATTCATTAATCTGAACTGTCATAAAGAAGAATTCATTTTCGACTTATCTAATTTCAATTGATTTTCATTAAAATTCCAAACGAAATCAATTATTAAACATTAGAATGAATATGATTTCGAGAAAGAAGAAGAGGAATAAATAAATAAATTTATTTAAATAATTATCTAAATATAGTTAATTGAAACAAAGGTGCGTAGTTTTAAGTATAACTGCTATTCTTATCTTAAAAGCAGATTTTGTAATACCCGAAAATCAACACTAATTATGAGAAAGTTTTAATGAACTACTTTTAAAATGATTAGAAGCAATAATTGATAATTTACAAATAACAACTTTTTTATTTATCTTTTTTTAAAATGGCTTTATATTCACTTTTTTGGTAAAGTAAACATTTATATGTAAGAAAAATAAATAAAAAAGCAATCACTTATTTATTTTATTTATTTTTCATGCATATATAAAGGACCCCGCACAAAATGTACAGAAAAAAGATCCCAGTCAATTTGAATGAAACCTTGGGAAAATGTAGTTCTTGAGATAAGAAATCGAAAAGTCC
>WNHD01002949.1:0-13716 GCA_011057455.1 Ganaspis sp. Gsp50
TTATATTTTGGGATTACCATTCGATTAAATTGGCACTACTGCGCAAGTGTAAATGTCACAGAGTACTACTGCGCATGTGTAACTGTTATAATGTACTACTGCGCATAAATGAGTGTCATAGTATACTGTTACGTATGTGGGAGTGTCATAGTACAATTCTGTGTATGTGTAAGTGGCATAGTAATCTATTGCGCATGTTTAACAGTCATAATGTACTACTGCGCATTTGTGATGATGATATTAGTTTTGCATTGGCTCTCTCCAATAAAATTGGTTGTGGCTATTACCTGGTAGACTGTGAATCTGTGAGCGCATGTGTGAGTGTCATAGAGTACAATTTGTTTTAAATCAATTAATATTTGTTATTATTTGATTTTTAATCATTTTCTTTGTAAAACATAAAGTACAATAATACTAGAACATTGCTATTCATTTATTTAATTAATTAACCAAATAGTTTTGCAATTTATTTTGTCTTTAATTCGTGTGATCGACTATTGTGCCAACATTGGTCGACTACTAGTTAAATGAGTTCCCAGCTATTTTGCCCACTGATCGAATATTGGTCCTCTAACCTCTAAAAATTACTCCTTTTTCAATTGAGGGGGCACATGGAAAAACTCGTTAGGCGCCCGAACTTTTTGTTTTCTATTTACAGTGCGGGTCAGACGAAGCACGTAAACTAATGCATTGTCTGACTAATACTGTAAGTAGAAACGAAAAAGTTCGCGCGCCTAACGAGTTATTGTACGTGCCCCCTCAATTGAAATTTTGAAGTAAATAACTAAAGTAAATCGATTGTCATTATTTTGGTATAAGCTTTCCAAATCTTTTTTAAAAAATTTTCTACCTTCATTCTTGGCTGAAAAATCGTAGTTTAAAGACAGTCGTCTTTTTAATATGGCCTAAGGGTTCATATAATAATTATGGACTGCACTGTATTCACTAGTTCAAATAAATTTTTTTGCATTTTATATTTACTGCAAATTTCGAAAATTGGAACTCTTACATGCCATAGAACTGAGAAACATTTATGTTTTACATACTTTGAATATAATACTTGAATATTCTTTTACAAGAAATGCAAGAGGTTACTTTGCAAGCTGAAGAATAAATTTTTCTGGGTATGAATGTCTCTATGGAACTTTATGTTGGGTGATCTCAACAGCAGAGTTTCTCACTGGCATATATGTTAGAATGGCAAGATTGCATTTTAATGTAGGTAATTCCTTTTTCTCTCGGGACCTCTAGGTTCGATGTTTACTCGTGCGTGGGCTCAATGCTCGCAGGAGTAACGCGACTCGTGAGCAAGGGGATGAATTCCTTATTCCCTTATAGCCACTGTAACCAGTGGTACTACGCTCCATCGGCTCTAAATGCTTCCAACTTGCATTCGTCTCCCATTGGAGGCTATTAGATCGATATGGTGCGAGCTCTAAAAATGGATTTTCAAGTGAATTCAAGCGTCGTGGACAATTGATACCGTTGGTAATAAATTCCCTCCTCCTCCTCCTCCTTCGTCTCTCACTTTTCTCCGGATACCAGCATGATTTGCATACATTACCCCCTTCCATGTGTAACCTTCTCAGTATCAGGGGTTAGATTTTAAAAGAGGGTGCAAGTGTGATATCGTCAAGGAAAACAATTTAAGAGTATGGGCAAGGATCACGTGCACACTGCTTTCAAAACATTCCCTTCCTGAAAATCACACTCTAAAAAAACAAGACGGATACAATTTCCTTCTTCTAAATGGAGACTTTAACACTCTTCAATTTCCACTAAATGACGTCGTTTATAAAGTAGTGGATTTTATTTCAATTAAGTTTTTCTTCCTTCACTTTAAACCCGAAATTAGATTGAGAAATGTAATTTCTGCAGCATTCTAAAAAGTTAATGTAATGATTGATAAACAAAATATCTATTAAATAAATAACTATTTTAATGAGGTCTTGATATAATTGTAAAATTTCTGCGGAATTCCTTATTGACTTGGTCCGCTGGATATAGAAACTTTTCTTGGAGGGCAGTGTAATTATACATAATATGAATTATTTATAAATTAACTGTAAACTTTGACCTTAATTGCGCAAGTAAGTATTAAGCATTCAATGAAGAAAAAACTATTTCTTCTTCCGGTGAAAAGAAGTTTAAAACAAATTTAAAATTTTAGTTCCCAAAAGATTAAACTGGTAACAATATTGAGCTCTAAATAGTGTTATTGTTATTTATGCCAAGAAACTTGCACTATATTGCTTGGTTTCAAAAGTCTTGAAAACTCTCTAGAATGTTGAAAGACTCTAGGTGGGTTTATAAAGGGGCAAGCTTATAATCCACTCCACACTTACCCTCGTTTCACATTCTTTTTTAAATGAGGTTTTCTTTGACTGCACTGCCTTTGCGCTTGAGAATTTACTCTAAGAAGTTATGAAAACTTTCAGGGCGCCAAGCTTTTGATTTTGTAATTCTAAATAATTGAAGTACATTATCACAAAAGAAAATATGCTAAAAAAGGATGTTATTTGTTTTTATCACAGAAAAAGTGTAACTTTAAAAAGAATATCTTCTTGACTCTTATTGCAAAATATTTCCAATGCATTTTTTATTCCTATAGTTAGAATATACTACTCTTAAAATAAGAAAGAATTTTTTAATTAATTTTTACTACTTTACATTCTAGCTGTTCGTAAGAATGAAAACTTTATGGGAAATACTTTTGAATAGATGCTACGATTCTTAAATTAAGAATTATTTTTTTTTTTAATTGATTGAATATATTTTTTAAAATTTTATTAATAAAATAAAACGCTTTAATGAAAATTTTCATTTTGATTTAAATTTTTATTAATTTAGTTTTGATTTAAATGCTGCTAATGTAAACTAAATTATTTTTATGGCTGTTGTAAAGTTTGTAAACATTAACCTGGATTTCACAATTATTTATTGGAGTATTTCCTTTCCTGTCGCAGATTAGGATTCTGGAGCCAAGCATGTCGTTGATAGAAAATTTATGATAAGTTCTGAATTCGGTATATAGCAATTTGGATGAAATTTAGTTCTTTAAAGCTTCTCAAATATACTTTCAACGATGCAGCGGTAAATATTGATATTTTCCAGAAAATAAATATTTTAAATTACGCATTCATCATTTTCACACAATAAAGCTTATAGAATATTTCTAAAACTATTTAATCAAAATTATTTAGGCAACATCCATATTATGAGAAATTGCTTCATCTTAATAACTTACATTGACAATACTTCCTCTCATGAAAGAAAAGAAACAAAATCATTGCATTCATTTTTTTCAATGTTTTTTTCAAGAGATTCTCATTAGTAATTTTCTATACTTTAATTTCTCTATAATTTAATTAGTAATTTTCTATACTAATTTAATAGCAAAAACTTGTTTATCATTTAAATTATTAATATTTACGAATTTTTTTAAATAGAACAACAAATTTATTTATTTAAAAAACTTTTAGTATTAAACTACTAATTTTACTACCATTACACAGGAAAAACAAAATGTTAAATTTAAAAATTAACTTGGATTTTTATAGGCATATGCCTGTAGAATTCCAATTTATCTTAGGATTTAACAGGTGATGCATTGAAAAAGAAGATTTTGTTTTTTTCTTTGTAATTGAAAAATGTGAATTTTGACTATTTCAATTAGCATTCTTTATTTATTAACTAAATTAGTAGGTTTCTACTGAAAATTATAGTATCTTTTTGACTAAAAATTGGAATTTCTTTACTAAAAATTGGAATTTCTTTACTAAAAATTAGTAAATTTTTACAATTTCAAACAGTGAACAACTTTTTGCTGCTTAGTAAAACATTACTAATTCAGATTTGGAGAGTAAGTTTGAATCAGTCATTTTCTACTAAAGAATTGGTGAAAAGTTGTCCACCTGTTGAAATAATAAATTTTTACTACTATTCAGAGGAAAATTAGTCACTTTTAGTAGAAAAATCCTAATTAAATTAGTTCTTTTCTACTAAAAATGTGTAAAACTGTATTACTTCAATAGGTGGGTGACTTTTCCCCAATTATTTCTTTTTCCCCTTTCTTTAAAATGCGACTAATTCAAAGTTAGAGAGCATATGCAATAAAACATTTCCTAATTACTCATTTCAGTTTAAAGTATAATTTCTGCATATCGAAATGGATATACTTTAAATTTAAAATTAATGATAATGTGCAAGAAACTTTGGATAGAAATAAATTAAAATGGAAAATTACAAGGAAAATTTTATCAGATTTTCTAAAAAGAGACTTTATTTCTAAACCGCGTATTTCGTCTGCTCTTAACGCAATAAAGAATCTTGCTAACGTAGCATTTTTTTGCTTGCATCCGCGATCTCTCGAAAATACCAGCGAAATGAACGCATCTCTTTGGCCGAGAATTTCGCGATTAATCTTTTATTGCGCGCACAATACGAAGCAGCACAAGAACAGATAATGCTTTTCGCTCAGTTAATGGATTGCCATTTTGCAGTTTTTTTTCTAATTTATTGAATTATTTACCGATAATGACGCATTATTTCTCTCTGCTGTCGCTACATGATACTCATAAGAGGGCTAATAGCGCTCAATGGAAAAGTAGCTTGGAATTCCCTTTGAGTTTTTTCCTCTTAAACGAGAACGCAATTTCGACTGACCACCACGGATTCCAATGGTTTTCGGTGCGAGAGTGTGTTTAAATGCTCTCAACCTCGTGGTATGTAGCAATCAACGAAAAGCAGTGCTACAGTTTATTTCACAGAAATAGAAGTCCTCTTATTCTGAATCTCGTGTAATTTTACATTGGATGCATTTAAATTATGTCTAATTCTAAAACTCGTCGTTTGCTGTTTCAATCTTTATTTGAAATTTATTTGATTTAATGTCAAAGTGAAATGCTTTCTCAAATAATAATCTATTTCTAATTATTCTGGTTAATTTAACCATAATTCTCGTTAAAGTAGCAGAACTTTCCATTTATCCCGAGGTTGAGGTAAGTTGGTGCATTTGCACGATTCCAAAAAACGTGTTTCCAAAAACTATAACTAAAAGTGGTTCTTTCTTTTTGAAATGAAAGATGAAGAACTATAGAGCAAGTTTTCTGTACGATAAGCCATATTTATAAAGTAGATATTTACCAAGTTAAACAAGAAATCATGTAAAATGCATCAACAATCCCCGGTCTACCTATTTTTAAAAGACAATAACAGTAAGACCATGAAAAACAATAAAATTTAGATACTAAAAAAATAATGTGAAAAAATAAGTTCTTTATATTTTATTTTCTTGGAGAATAGAAAAAAGAACTTCAATTTTAGACGGATGTGAATCATTTTTGCAAAAATAGAAAAAAAGCATATCAAACTACTTTATCTCCTAAGTTTTTTTTAGAAAAATTATTTGACTTGGAAAAGCACACTATTTCTTATTTTTTGTGGTGCAATATTGATTAAAATATCATTTATGCAACACAGACGTATTGTGGTCACTTTACCTACCTGTATAGGCGCACCCTAAGTTCCTCCTTATAGCCCACAGGTCAATAATGTACCCATTATTACCTTAGGGCAATAATGAGCACTTTATTAACCTGCAAATATGCCCTAGGACAATAATGGGTAGTTTATTGACCTGTAAGGAAGGTCAATAATGTACCCATTATTACCCTAGGGTAATAATGAGTACTTTATTGACCTTCTGGGCTATGTGGAGGAACTTAACATGTGCCGATACAGGCAGGGTATAGTGACCACAATGCGACTTTGTTGCATAAAATATCGTACGTATCATGTGTCATAAGTACGTCTTTTGTCTCGCGTGATATTTCCCAACTCGTCTCCAGCTCGTTTGGAAATATCACCACTCGACTATATAAAGACGTACTTATGACACTTGATGCACACAATTTAAAATATACTATTTTAAAGTAAAGGTAAATTAAACAATTACTGTATTCTTTACACTATTTCATAAAAATATAAAGTTTTGTAAATAAGGCACACCATTTATATACTTTAAGTATTAACATTCAATTATTTATTGTGACTTATAACTAATATTACTTATATTACTAATGGAAAATCTTTTCTCTGTTGCAGGTGAGTCTTGACGTATTCATTATATTCTTTAGAAAAATATGAGGTAAAGTATTTCCTTCAGTGTGCATATTTAAGTGCAAATAAACATCATGAGTAATGTTGCTTAAACAAAACATGTCATCTATTTTGTATAAATTATATATGACATGAATGTAATTCATATGATGTTTCTTGAAATTAATATTCGCTGCCTGAAAATCAACAATGAAGAATTTCTCTTAAGGTGCACATAACTGGATCATTTTCTTTAATGAAAGTTTATACGATTTTCAATGTTTCACTAACAATTGTTATTTGCTGTGGAAAAAAACATTATTTTTATTGTATACGTTCTTTAGAATACTGTGTTTTTTATTTTTCTAAGTTTCACTGTTTATTCGCTTGGATTCAAAAGTTTAACAATTATTTTTGTTAGCTGCCTCATATTTTCGTATTTCAAAGTAAACACATTTAAAAAATAGAAATATTGTTTGCAAAAGTACACAATATACGTTTGCAGGGAAAAGTTTCTTTTCCCTGCAGTGTTTTAACAAATTGAAATTTTCATTAATTTTCAGAAGGAACTTGGAAAAAACTAAATTTAAAATGGATTATTACTAATTCTGATACTCCTGTGAAAATTTTATAAAGTCAAAGTAGACATTTTCTGGCTCTACTCTCATATACACTCAAGAACAGTGATATTTAAATATATCTTATCCCAGAATCCGTAAAGGGTTTCTGGAGAAGCACTGTGCTTAACTAACTGAATGAACCTAGTTTCAATTCGGAGTTGTGTGCAGATATAGATATACATCGTCTAACATATATAGTGAGACTCGTGTCTATTCAAATTTGCTTTTGAAAGCGACTCGAGTGATATGCACGTGGAGCAATTTATCCAATGGAATCGTGGGCAGAGAAAATCTCTTTTGAACATTAACGTGTGCCAAGTCACGGCTAATTTTTCATGAATGTCTTCATCAAGGTCGATTTCTACTTACTATTAGTTCGTATTTCTCGTTCTCTGAATGTTTTAACTGACTAAAGAAACCGAAGAGCTTCCCCCTTCATTGTAAACTTTCCACGTGAATGATTTGCCCACCGTTGCGTTTCTAATACTTACATATGAATAGTGAAAGCAGGCTTAACGGAAAGAACAATAACGCAACCCAAGGGGATGCAACCCTTTCATTATTCTCTTTGATATCATTCAATATGAACCCTCTAAAGATCTCTATTACTGTTTTAATAATTGTGGCTTAATTTATAGCCACACAAATAGCCTGGAAAATTAAAGGGATTTCCGATTTACCTCATCAAATTTATTTTCATATTGTATATGACATTATGTGCTTTTGCTTGAAAATTAACTCACTTTGAAGGCTGCAATTTCCGAAATAATTATAATTCAATTAATCTAATTTGTCGAATTTTTATTTTTTACAAAATTCTATGCATTTTACCATGAACATGGATCTTCAAGACTGAGAAAGGCAACAAACATAAACTAGAATTTATAATTTGATAACCGACATTTCAATTTTTTAGGTTAGGATATTTATGTTTATTTATGAACACTTTGCTTCCTCATAGAGTTAATTGTTATTAACTCTATCAATTATTTATTATATTACATACTTTACATAGATCAATCGATTTGTTTTTCAATGTAGAACATTTTTTTCAAAGGAACTATCGCTAAAAAATAACAGTTCTAAAAGTTACATAATAAAATGCAACTTTAAATGTCAAAAATTTGAAAAAATTGTCATTTACTCTATCAATTTTTTGTATAATATTATTGGAAAAAATCTCAGCTCTTCGATGAAAATATTTTTGAGAAAATTAAAAATGCCCGAACTGGTGAAATAAACTAAAAAATAAAAAGAATTAATTTTGAGAAGAAATGAGTAAATAATTCTTCTAGAAAAATTC
The DNA here is from genome assembly GCA_011057455.1 of Ganaspis sp. Gsp50. Lineage (NCBI taxonomy): Eukaryota > Metazoa > Arthropoda > Insecta > Hymenoptera > Figitidae > Ganaspis > Ganaspis sp. Gsp50. The sequence continues at coordinate 8,023 of WNHD01002949.1, forward strand.
CCTAAACATCATTAAAAATTTAACAAAGAACACTTTAAAATGCACTATGTATATACTTTAAAATCTATATAGTTTTGTTAGAGTTATACGGATTCAAAAATGACAGTGTCATTAAAATAGTCGAAATTTCTACCCCCACTATTACCTACAGATTTTTCTTAAATCGCCTAATATTTTAGGGATTTATTACTATCATAAAGGATAACAATTTACTAAAGTTTCAAGAAAATCCCATGACCCTACAATTTTAGGCTGGCACACTTGAGAAATTTTGCCCCATATGTAAAATGTATCTATAGTTATGGGGTGATTCACGACTGGAGGAGCATTAACCAGGAGAGATGAAACAGTGATTCACAATAGGGTCATTGACAAATTATCTTTCATAGTGCATTTAATTAAACGTAGATGTTAAAATCAAATTTAACTTTAATTGAATTGTCTATTGGAACCAGCTTATTCATATACTATTGTAAAGAATGATATTGACATTTGGCAACCATAACTCAACCATAACCAAAAGCAACCATACACTCAGAAAAATGTTTGTTTAAATTGAACAAAGATATTTGTTTGACCTAACATAATTGATTTAAATAATGTTTTTGTTTGATTTAAATAAATATTTATTGATATAAACAAATTATAAACTTTTGCTTCTTCTACTTGAAGAAATAATTTGTTTGGTACAAAAACATGTAGGTGCAGGATTTGTTTAATTTAAACAAAAAATTTGGTTCAATAAATTGCTCCTGTTCTAAGTTAAAAGTTGGAAAAATGAAGTGATTTCCATCTCCTACTATTGCTTCGTGGATTAGATGGTTTTCTGTGAATCTTATAAGCGCAAGTTTGATTCTCCATCCCGATAGATTTTTCTATAATATGATTCTTCTGTTTCAGCTTAAATATTAAAAATTAATATTGAATGAACAATAAAATATTAAAATTATAATAAACAATTTAATTTAATTTAATTTAATTTAATTTATTCACATATACGGGCTAAAACACCCTTTACAAAAAAAATAAGTATTACATTATAATGAAGATAGACAGCTTACAGAATTGTAGGTAATATTAACACAGCCGCATGAACATTATTTTAACTCAAGATCAAACTCTGTAACATTCTTTTGAACTTACTAAGACTAATATCAAAAAACTCCAATTCTTCATGATACAAATTAGCCTCATTGGACAATCTGTTAAAAATGCTATACTGCTCAAAATTGGTACGACGTAAATTAGTATAAAAAGGTTGATAAACTCTAAGAGATCTAACAGGAGCAGAAAAATAATTAATACGCGATAAAACCTCAGAACAATTAACAAATCCATTGACAATCTTAAACAGAAAGAAAAAACAAATCATTATACACAAGTCTGTTTTCAATTTTAGGAATACCAAACTGAGATCTAAGCAAGCTATAATCATGCGAATAATAATTAAACTCAATTTTTAATTGATGAGCCGCAAACCTTAAAAATTTATTTTGCACTCGCTCAAGTTGCAATATATTAACACTATAATAAGGAGCCCAAACAACCGAAACATATTCAATTACCGATCTAACAAATGAAAAATATAAAACTCTAAGTGTACTCAGGTTGTTAAAGCATGATGAATTGCGTTCTATAAAACCAAGAGCTTTAATTGATTTGTTAACAACACACATCATTTTTATGTGAATAAAAATAAAAAATGTATTCCATTCAAACAAGACATTTATTTTATTTAAACAAAACTCAGCCAAACAAATGATTTGTTTGAATGAAACAAACATTTGTTTTGTTAAAAATATTCCATCATATATAAACTAAAGTACGAAAACAAATTAAACTTACTATTTTTTATTTGTTTAATAAATCCGCAAGTAAATCAAATTACAATCTTAAAATTTAAACGGAAATAGTTGAAAGCTACTTTTGAAAGACGTTAATGATTTGTATTTAATTAATATATAAGAAAAATTATTTTTATACTTTAGAAGTATTATTATAACATTTTAGTCATTCTTACAATAATCAAATCTGCAGTCTCATATATTACACTTAAAAGTCAGGATTTGAAAGTTGAGGAGCCACTAGTGCAGTCACCTTATTCAGTGACATAAAAACAATAGTTTTTATTTTTGAGTCCAACGGCCAGAGTATTAATTAATTATTATAAGAGTCTAGAAGAAAACAATTTAAGTTTTAATAAGTTTAAGAATAAAACTTTTTAACTGCTTCTAAACATATTAATTTTTAATGAATATTCATGTCAATATACAAAGCCTCTAAGGGATGAATTTTAAGGAAGCAATTTGTTTTTATTCTTCTTTTCGTAATTAAAAAATAAAGTCAACTGTGAAAGTCATGTCAACATTAAAACTCCTGGAAAAGTTAACTTAAGTTATGAACTTTGAAGATTATTTAAGTAATGTTTTCTGCAAAAGTTAAATAAAATAGTTGTTTCTTTAACTTTTTAAACTCAAGTTTGAAGGCAAGGTAAATTTATTGCAACAGAGGACAAAGGAAAATAAAATGGTATTGCATACGGTTCATCTCCCAAGGTCCTTGATACTCACGATTCTGTGAAAAACAAGGGAAACGCCTTTTCCTGCGTAGCTTCATTTAAAAGTGTGTTTACGCCGCTGCTCTTCTTTTGTAGCACGGAACAATTTGCATGTTAATTAAACCACGTACGTATATCCAATATCCTTACTTTATCTGAAGCGTCTTCAATCACGTCACACTTCAAACTATGACGCAAAATAAAGAATAAAATCCTTGATTAACAATACTTTTTTTAAAAGTAAATAATTTTGTTTAAACTTTTGTTGTAATAAATTAACGATACATTTCTACGTGAGATAACACATTTTTTAAAATCAGCCACTAACGTGGAAAGTGTAGGCGAGATCATATATGCATAATGAGATGCAGACGTAGTTGAGCCTATAATAAAAATTCTTATACTTATAAATACCTTCTTTCCTAAATTCTGTCTCTGCAACTGCATTCTGAAACTCTTTTAACTTTCCTTCAAAAAATAATTTTGATATTTTATGTGTAGACGAGAAAAATTACTACAAAACCTCGTTTAAATGTGAAGAATCAAATAAGCAAATGTAGAAGTTTGTTCATAGATAATATAATGATTTCAAAAACAATAATTTATTTAAGTATGTTGAAAAATGATATCATTTAATTTTGTACTTTATTGTGAAATCTGATTTCAATTTAAATTAATAATTCAAAATATAGCAAGTTGAAAATTACAGAGAGTGCTCACATTGGATTCGTATTAAATTAATAAAAATGTAATCTCCTGACCGATTCAATTTAATAAAAGTAGCAAATACCACAATATTAAACGGAAAAACATCATCATTGTTACTGTTTCGAAGTCACACTATAGGAATATTGAAACCTTTTAAGCAATTACTGAATTGATGATCTTAATGTCTAATTAAATTAAAAGGATAATTTTTAGAAGGTTTCTGACTTGATTGATTTCAGGTCTTAAGATCAAATTTATAAATTTAATATTGCGGGTTCAAGATGTAAGTAAATTTTTTTCTCTTTTTTTTAATTTTAAAATAAGATTTTCTTTCTGTAAACTCTTGTTTTCCCAGAAAGACTTTACACAACCGATCATGATTTTTGCTTCCTCATGGAGAAAACTGTTTTTATATTCGTTTAATTTTGGTTGCAGTTGCATTAATTGCGCAATATTTCACAAGTAAAAAGTAAAGTTTGAGAAAAGGAGTAAAAGTATTTTTTGTAGAATTTGCACAGTGGAGAATATCGTTTTATAGTGCTCGAAAATTGCTGTCTTGCGTTGGACTCTCAGATGGCTATTGTGATCTATGACTATGCACTCAAATGTAACTCAGAATGATGGTCGTCTACTTGGAAAAATGAAAAACTCTCAGCTGTAAAACGCCCTGCACTTTCACTACAAGTATGTTCATTCCACTTGACATCTGTGAGTCAGTCTGTCGATAAAATGTGGGTACTTATCTGGCAGCTTCTTCGAGGAACACGTTTTACGCGATCCTTTTATGGCCTTTTTCGTTTTTCCAGACTAAAGTTTGACCCCATACCTATTCGCGATAGCCTTCCATGCGAAAACACTCGTACATTTTAACGCAAAAGCTTCGGTCGCTTCCATTGGAAGAGGCACATTTTTCTATGCAGTTCCAGCGCGCAAAGCGGGGCACGGTTTCGACCATCGCATCGCATCGGATAAGCTTTCGTGTAAGAAGGCACTTTACACTTATCTCCTCCCACAGCATCCCTTCCGGCACCTTTAACAACCACTTTCCGTATATTCTCGACACGTAATAATGCATATACTCGGTGATTATGGAAAATGAATAGACTTTCACAAGAGCCTGCGAGAAAATGTACTTTATGTAGAAAAAATTATGCTGCCCGGGAAAACTTTACGATCGATACAACAAATCAGTTTTCATCGTTTAAAATTATTATGCTTTCAAAGTAGATTGAATTATTTGCATTCAGGAAATAGGATTTTCTGTCCAAAAACACTCATAGAAAGGTTCTTTTTACGCAGATAAAAACATTTTGATTCACAGTAAATTCTCCTTTATTTAAGGCCATAAAAGGATCTTCATTTTTTCACACAATTTCTTTTTTGAAGTAAATCGCTTAAGGCAATAGGATTTATTTCTTTGTTAAAATTCACCACATTTTGATTCGAATATTTACACTTTATTTGTATTAAGTAGAGTAGAAAATAATGTAATTAAATTGTTAGTCGTAATCTTATGGCAGGAAAAACTTAGAGTTAAAATTATTTCATGTTAATTTTTTACCCTCGTTTCAGGGTAGTTTTTGCTTGCGCAATAAAATGATTTGAAGTTGGCATGTAAATGTACTTTTCGTACCAGGGGAATTCAACACCAGATTTCACGTTAAAATCACACTTTGTTGTTTCTGTATAGGAAGGTGGGGCAAGTCTTAGTACTTAAGAGGGATTGATCATAAAACTATGAAGTTTTAGATTTAGAAACGAAATCTTGCCCCATCGGTGGGGTAAGATGGGGTATCCTATGGGACAAGACGGGGTACTAGTATAAAAGTAAATAAAATATAATAGTAAATAAAATTTTATAAAATTTTTAGTTTTTTTTCGAAATAAATAAATTATAAATTAAAGAAAAGTTTAAAAGGAAAAAACAAGATTAAAAATTCAAAACCTTTTCAAAAGTTAGACTTTTAAATGATCATAATCAGCGTCAAAAAGTCGTCTTTTATAAGGTATTTTTATTTGAAAAGCTAAAAATATTGAATATTTAGACTGCAAGATACAAAACACAAACATTAAATTATATCACTATGTATGTAAATACCCAGTGTGGCAATATGGAGTACCTTAGCATAATGCCTATACCTCATTTTGCCCCACACGCACTTTTTCAATAAAATCATTTTCACAGATTATATTGCGCTTGTAACGTAATTGTGACTAATAACTAAAAAATAAAGTATTAATAAATACATTTTCGAGAAAAGACGGTACCCCATCTTGCTCCACCTTCTCCTATACCTAATAGAAATTGAAGTCAATATTTTTTATTATTATAATAATTACTCTCTAAACCTGAATTAGTGCGATTTACTTCTAATGAACTCTCTAAATTTGAATCAGCAATAAGTGAGCCACTGTTTCAAATCAGCGCA
>WNHD01002950.1:0-13714 GCA_011057455.1 Ganaspis sp. Gsp50
CATTTTTAATAGAATTAAAATTAATTTTTTGATAAAGGGCCTAAAATAACATCGAGATGCTTAGCGCTTTTGATGATTTCTTTGCGGGGTCTATTTTAGAATCTCAAAAACTTGGTGTAATTTCGCTGAGATCTTGAAAATATTGATTCATTACATTATTACAACACTTTTTGAGAGAAAACTCATAATCTCCATTTTTTATAGAATTAAAATTAATTTTTTGATAAAGGGCCTAAAATAACATCGAGATGCTTAGCGCTTTTGATGATTTCTTTGCGGAGGACATTTTAGCATCTCAAAAACTTGGTGTAATTTCGGAGTTTTAGCTTTAACGATAATTTGAAACTTGATTTTCGACAAAATTGGATTTTTAATATTTTTCGTTAAGAAACGTTGTAATAACTTAAAAATGCATATTTTTGAAATATCTGTGAAATTTCGCAAGCTTTTTAGATGCTTAGAAGATCCACTGTTTGATATTACCTATGTATATAATAATATAATAATAAATAATAATTATTTGTACACAGGTGTACACTGAGAACAAAATGCTATGGCCTTCAAAAGTGAATTACGTTTAGAATGTTAATTTATTCATTCAAAAGTACATTCTGTGAAATTTATAGCATCTTAATTAACACACAGATGGTACGTATTTTATGTTTTTGAATGAATAGCTACAAATTTCAAATTACTTCACTTTTGAAAGCATATTTTTCTCAATGTTGTAGAAAATGTTTAGTTTCAGAATTTTTATTTTATTATGTATAAAAAAAGTCTTTAAAAACTCCTCTACATTTATTCGATTATTTTAAGGTGTTACTCGCGTGAATGTCGTGTTCAAAAATTGTTAAGAAAATTTTCTTCATTTTAAGCTATAGAATTATGAAAAATATTATCTTTTATGAACAAATTTTAAATTTGTTGAACATTTTTATAATATCTATACTCTTTCTTTTTAAAATTCTTATGTAATATTGCATTATTTTTGATATCGATACCATTTACTGTGTATTTGGTATAAATGGTTCAACTTGCATTTTCAATAACTTCAGAACGAAACGGTCGATTTTTTTCATTCTTATCATAAGTAATTGTTTCCTCAAAATGTACCGCATATATTATAGTGTTCTATTAAAATTTGACGATCAGTTGCAAAATGAAACAATAAAATGTAATAATATTTACGGGTTTTGTACAAAATGCATGTAAATTATAAAACTTTGATTTACATTTTATAAGCTTACAGACGGTCAATGTGAATCAGATTGGTCTTATTTTGTAGATAAAAACATGTAGAATAATCAAGTAAAGTTTGAAAAATATCTGATGAAATCGAATCTACGCGAGTAATACCTTAAAGGCTCTTTAATATAAAAATCGTACCGTACACACACGCACATTGCTTTTCAGAACCAAATGTGTTCAACTTTGTTTTACTTATAGACTTTAGCTAAAGTTTAACTAGTGAACGCTACGGAGGTTGATACCATAATGAAATTAAATTCTATAGTGTCAGTGTTACTTTATTCCTGACGCTAAGAATTGTACGAGTATAAATAATAAATTACTTCTCGTGAATAGAGTTTACACTCTAAGAACGAGATCCGTGCATATAACGTTAATATTAAATGAAGAGCAATTACAGTTTTCTGATAAATTCAGTTTGATAAAATTATACATGCATGAAGAAAATGCGAATTGATTTAACGAAAGGGGTTGAAAAGAACAAAAGTACTTTATCCCTTTTCACATGGCAGTTTCTATAAAACGTTTAGAATGAATACAGCCAAATTTTCTTTTACAATTTTACAATACTCTGGTGTTTGGCGACCAAAGTCTTTGACATCGCATTGGACCATTTTACTTTACAATTTTTACAGTTCTTTAATTGTTATTGCGTTCATTACGCTTGTTAGTTCATTATTATTGTACATATTACTCGTTAGAACTGATATAGAGTCATTGATGGAAAACATTATGGTCTTCGTGGGAATTTTCGGACTAAATCTTAAAGTTATTTACGTTTTGTTACGTCGTAATGACATCATTCGCTTTGATGATTTATTTTTAGAAGCCCATTGCAGTCCTCGTGATTCCGATGAATCGGATATTCAAACAAAAATCCACAATTCAAACAGGTTTGTCACAATTTTTGACAGAATTTTTACATATAGAATAGTATTTTTTCCAGTGCTAAGTATTTACATTACAGGGATCACGGTCGTTTTCTAGTTCAATTTTAGATGCAAGTGGGCCTTTTTAATTTTAAAGAAGGGGATTTTGAAATGAAGAGAATAAAGAATAAAATGGTAATATTCAAAAAATTAAAAAACGTTAATTAATATATTCATTTAAAAGTACAAAATATGCAATAGGGGATTTTCAATTTTAAATAAGGGGATTTTAAAATGAAAAAAATAAAGAATAGAATAGTAATATTCAAAAAATTTAAAAACGTTAGTTAATATATTCATTTAAAAATACAAAATTAATTTCCTTTCATTCAATGAGTTTTCCGAATTCTCCATGAGAAAAATAGAAAAATATTTATTACATTTTGTGTGTGTGTGTGGATATATATGTTTAAATAAACATGTTTATTTATTAACATGTTTATAACAAACATGTTTAAAACATGAATTTTTCAATATTTTGTAAGAATTTGAATTACTTTTGAAAAAATGAAAGTTTTTTAATTAATGCTCTTAGGGTCATTGCAAAAGTAATTTTCTATAGAATTTAAATTACTCAAGATCATTATTTTCAATATTAAAACCATTTTAAGTATTTTGAAGGAATTTTAAATATTTTGAAATATTTTGAAGTACTCTTAAAGTATTTTAAATCTTTTTAAAACATTTTGAAAAACTGTAATATTTTTAAATCTTTTTATACTTTATTTAATATTTAAAACACTAATATTTCTAAATACTTTGAAATATTTTGAGGTATTTTAAAGTATTTTTAAGTACCTATATTTAAATATTTTGAAGTATTGGAAAGTATTTGAGAATAGTTTTAAGTATTTTTGAATTTTTTAAAGTAATTTTAAGTATTTTAAGTAAACTGGAGTATTTTAAAATAGTTTCAAGTATTTTGAAATATTTTAAAGACTTTTAAGTCTTATTAGATATTTGGAAGTATTTTAATATATTTTGAATTATTGGGAAGTAATTGGAAATATATTCAAGTACTTTCAAGTATTTATAGATATTTTGAAGTATTTTAAAGTACTTTCAAGTATTTATAAATATTTTGAAGTAGATACTTTCTTATTTTTTAAATATATTTTTAAAATATTTTAAAATCTTTTTATGAATTACTTAACACTTAAAATACTAATAATTTTAAAAAATTGGAACTATTTTGAAGTATCTTTATATATTTTGAAGTATTTTAAAGTAACTTTAAGTACCTATATTTAAATATTTTGAAGTATTGGGAAGTATTTGAAAATAGTTTTATGTATTTTTGAATTTTTTAAAGTAATTTTAAGTAGATACTTTTAAGTAAACTTGAGTATTTTAAAATAGTTTCAAGTATTTTGAAATATTTTAAAGACTTTTAAGTCTTACTAGATATTTTAAAGTATTTTAATATATTTTGAATTATTGGTAAGTAATTGGAAATATTTTCAAGTAATTTAAAGTATTTATAAATATTTTGAAGTATTTTAAAGTACTTTCAAGTATTTATAAATATTTTGAAGTATCTTAAAGTACTTTCTTATTTTTCAAATATATTTTTAAAGTATTTTAAAATCTTTTTATAAATATGTTTAACACTTAAAATACTAGTATTTTTAAAAAATTGGAACTATTTTGAAGTATCTTTAAATATTTTGAAGTATTTCAAAGTTATTTTAAGTATATTTAAATATTTTTAAATAATTTCAAGTACTTTGAAGTGTTTTTAAATATTTCTAAGTGTTGCTAAATATTTTGAAATATTGGGAAGTATTTGAAAATATTTTATTACATTTTTTTAAATATTTTGAAGTACTTTGAAGTAGTCTGAAGCATTTTAAATGAGTTTTAAGTATTTTTAAGTATTTTTAAGTATTTTTATGTATTTTTAAGTATTTTTAAATATTTGAAGTATTTTTAAATATTTGAAGTATTTCTAAATATTTCAAATATTTTTAAATATTTCAAATACTTTTAAATATTTCAAATATTTTTAAATATTTGAAGTATTTTGAAGAAGTCTGAAGTATTATTGTTGTAAAATTATTAAAAAAAAATCTTATTGAAAATTATGGAAAAAGGGGAAAAAATAATTGATTTTAGGTGTTTTAGGAAATTTTCTTTTAAAAAAAGGGGAAAATAAGAGTAAAAGGGGAAAAAAGGAGATTAGATAAAAAAAAAGGACGAATTGTGATCCCTGATATTAATTATTTTTCTGTTCTCCTATTCTTATGTTTTAATAATGTTCTGTGTACTTAGTTTTTTACATTTTCATCAATAATGAGAAGGTATTCAACAAGAAACATTTATCTTACTTTTTGCCTCTTTCAGATTGAATTCGATCAGGTTCTTGACAGGCTGTTATATTTATTTTACATTCAATTTTATAATATTGTCATTTTTATCAAAAGACGTAAATAATGCATTGCCAATGAAGGCATGGGTTCCATACAAAATAAACTCAAGACTGAAATTCTGGATAACGTATTTACATGAAACGTCAGTGATGATGATAATGATAAATGCACAGGTGGCACTTGATGGTTTAGCTATAGGAATGATGCAACAAATCTGCGGTCAATTAGATATTATCAGACACCGATTACATCAAATTGACAACTTGAAACAAAAAAGACACGTTGTAGATCTTAATTTACAATTTGCAATTCTCAAAGAATGTATGTTTCATCATTCTTATGTGTATTTGTAAGTAAAGTAAAAGTACAAAGAATGAGCAAAAAATGGAATTTAAGTAAAAATAGAAATTATTGTAATTATTAAAATTATAATTATTAAAATTATAATTATTAAAATTATTCTAATGTATGTTAAATTTAAAAATAAAATTCAAACAATAAAATGATTATAACTTAATAATATGATTAATTTATATTAAAAGGGAGTAATTGAATATAGAATAATCTCCTGACTGCAGGGATTTGTAATAAATATATAAATAAATAATTAACTGAATAAAAGTATGAATTATTAAAATAGAACAATTAACTAAATGAAATAAAGTAATTAACTGAATAAAATTACAAATTATTAAAATAGAACAATTAACTAAATTAAATAAAATAGTTAACTGAATAAAATTATAAATTATTAAAATAGAACAATTAACTAATTGAAATAAAATAATTAATTGAATAAAATTATAAATTATTAAAATGGAACAATTAACTGAAATGACTATTTTTAAAAAAATATAATAATTAACTTGATAAATAAAAAAAACTAGCTTACAAAATGAAAAACTGAAAATAGTTAAAATTTAATAGTTTATCAATCGTTTATCGATCGACATCAATCGTTTTTACAGAATCGGGAAACAGTTAAATAATATTATCGGTTGGTTGGCTTTTCTCATGTTTTTGGCAACTATAATTGCTCTGTGTGCAGTAATTTATCAACTATCAGCAAAAAGTCCAGTTTCTGTGAATTTTTGGTCCTCATTTGCAGCTTCGAACAGCCTTTTATTTGAAATATTTCTTTATTGTTGGTATGGACAAGAACTAATAGAAAAGGTATTAACCTCTATCAATGTTTTAAGTAACATAAATTTTGAAAGCCGAAATAAAAGACAAGAAGTAGTGCAAGATGCAAGTGAATTAATTATTTAAGAGTTAATTCCTAGAGTACAGGTATTGCTGACGCTGCTTATGAAATTGATTGGACGAATTTACCAATAAAATCAAAAAAGTATTTATTCTTTATAATATTAAGAGCAACTAAGCCAATCGAATTAAGTGGTTTGTCAGTTGTTACTATGTCCGTTGAAACATTTCTTAAGGTACGATTTTCTATATTCCAAACGTGAATAAAAATCAATTGTAATTGTAATCAATTGTCAATTGAGAAAAATTGTGAAAAGAACTAATTTTTTATTAACGAACAAGATAAATGTACTAGTGTCAGTCGTTTCTTAGTTATCGGACTTTCACAGAAAAAACCTGAGTTCAAAGTGAGCCCCATGAGGGTCAATCGAATTAAAAATGAACCTCGTAGATGGCGCTACATTCTGTGTCGTTTAGTATTGCCTAATTTGAACCTCATCAAAAGTGATTTCAGGTTTTTTCTGTGTTTATATAATATTTAAGTTTCTTAAATTTTAATATTTATGTACTTAAGTTTCTTAAATTTTAATATATTAATATTCATGTACTTATTAAGTTTCTTAAATATTCTATAAATAACATTTTCATACTTATAAAAATACTTTGTAAACAATATTGTTTTTTGAATGAAAATAATATGCGTATCATAAACGTTTTCTAAATCTAATATTTTTGCTTCTAGATTTTGAAAGTGTCTTATTCCAGTTTTAATCTAATACAGTCTTTATGATACATATTTGCAAAGGGCTGGAGTGCTTAAAAAGGAAGAATTTTGTAGTTTTATAAATATAGCGGAAAAGATGAAGTTAATAATTTCGCGTACATGAAAAGCGAGAAATAAAATTTCTTTTATTAGTCATGAATTGTGATTTATACTTTCTGAATGAAAGGGATATAAGTGCTTGCAATTTTTACACAAACTCGGGACCTAAAAAAATGTTATTTTAAAGTAGAAAATTCTACCAAGGGAAGGGGTTATTTTAAGTTGCAATATTTTAAAAATTTGTTGATCTTGCTCCCTCAAAACATTCTTTATTTTTATGCAAAAGGAGGCTTTTCATTTTTATGCAAAAGAAGGTATTTTAATTTCATGCAAAAGGAGGCCTCAAGTTTTTTATTTTCAAGACTACGTTAATTCCAGATAAATCATTAAAAAACTAATTTCACAGTAAATTATGCAAAATTATTTTTATCCCCAAAAGGGGTATTTGTGAGTATTTAAAATATACTTTGCAGATATACATTTTTCTATTAAGTTAACAATGCTTCCCTATGAAGAAGCAAAATAAATAAATAAAAGTAAATCGTACAAAAAAAAGCTTCCTCTTGAGGAAGCAGAAGGGGTTAAAATGACGTAATAATAATTTTGTCCCTTTTTTGAGGGTCAAAATAATTCTCTCTAAATTTCTGTGTTGAAAAAACTTGAAGGTTTGAATTTCGTTTCTAATAAAACGTTTCTACTTCTTTATTATATCTCTCTAAATTTGAATTAGTAGTTTTTTACTCTTAAAGAGTGCGGATTCGTTTACCCTTTGAAATAGTAAGAAATTTAATTATTAATTAGTAGAAAACTACTAACTGGTAGTAGAAAATTACTAATTTGAAATAGTAAATTATTTTACTTATTATTTAAAATTAGTAAGTTTCTACTACAAATTAGTAGTTTTCCACTAATTAATAGTCAAATTTCTTACTATTTCAAAGGGTAAACGAATCCGCACTCTTTCAGATTTAGAGAGTACGATATTGCAGTTTAAATTTTTCTGTAATTGTAAGGTACTTATTACTATACTGGTTCTAATTTTTCTGCAAAAGATGAATTGAAAAATAACTAAAACTAAGCTCTTAGAAATTTAAAACAGTACTTATTCAGAGACAGATGGAAAAATTGTTCTGTTTTAAGATTTCGCAACCGATGGAAGTTAATTTTGCCTACGAAGTGAGCTCTGTGGTGGTTGATGGAGAACTGCAGCTAAAGAAACTGAGTTCAAGTGCAGGTAAAGGAGTACGTGAATTTTTTATTATTATTCCAGACATTCACTGTTATAGACGATAATTATTCTAAAGAAACACATAAGAGACGAATTATCTATGTATGTCTCATACGTAGAATTTATTAAATTTATGCACCAGGAACATGCAAGCGCATTGATTTTTAAAAAAGGGTTGAAAAAGACAAATAAGCTAGCTTTATTGCATTTTAGTATATATCTCCAATATAGTATGAACACCGCCAAGTTTTCCTTTACAATTTTACAATACTCTGGTGTTTGGCGACCAAAATCGTTCTCATCAAAATGGAAAATATTACTTTACAATTTCTACAGTTCTTTTGTTGTTCTTATTTTTGGCACGCTTGTTATTTCCTTATTTTTGTACATAATTCTAATTCAAACGGATATAGAATCATTCATGGAAAATGTTATGGTATTTGTAGCAGTAACGGGACTGAACTTTAAAACTCTTTATGTTTTATTACGTCGTGACGACATCATTCGTTTCGATGACATGTTTTCCGAAAATCATTGTGCTCCTCGTGACCCGTACGAATTCAGAATTCAAAAAAATATTGACAATTCGAACAGGTTTTTATGCACATATTTATTTTATGAGAGTGATGTGTTACTTTTTTTTTACACAACTTGTTTTATTTTTCATAACATTTATTTTCATTTTCATGTTTTATTTCATTTTTTGCTTTCATTTTTTAGTTTTATTTTTTAGTTTTAATTTTTAGTTTTATTTTTTAGTTTTATTTTGTAATTTTATTTTTCAGTTTTATGTTTATAGTTTTATTCTTTAATTTTATTTTTTAGTTCTATTTTTTAGTTTTATTCTTTAATTCTATTTTTTAGTTTTATATTTTAGTTTTATTCTTTAATTTTATTTTTTAGTTTTATTTTTTAGTTTTATTTTTTAGTTTTATTTTTTAGTTTTATTTTGTAATTTTATTTTTCAGTTTTATGTTTTTAGTTTTATTCTTTAATTTTATTTTTTAGTTTTATTTCTTAGTTCTATTCTTTAATTTTATTACATTCTCATCAATAATGAGAAAGTATTCAAAATGTGCGATTTTACACTTTTGCTAATTTTTGAGTTTTATTTTTGAGTTTTATTTTTTAGAATTATTCTTTAATTTTATTTTTTAGTTTTATTTTTTAGTTTTATTCTTTAATTTTATTTTTCAGTTTTATTTTTTAGTTTTATTTTCAGGACACAAATGTCTTAGTTCCAAGTGCTAAAGTTTCACCATGCTGTCTTGTAATTATTATTATACTCAATAAAAAACCCCAAAAACGGGACGATTATACTTCCAACACTATTTATAAATAGTAATTGTAAATAGTGAATAGTGAATAGTAAATAGTGAATAAATAATTTATCATCAATAAAAATAATACAAAATAATAAAAAACAGTAAATGATTGTAAATTACTTTCTTCTAGACCCATGCATTTATTTATATAATTTATATTTATTTATTATATTTTTAATAAATACAGAAATAAATTATTAAAACAAAATATTTAGTAAATATCCTTCTGGTACTTAGACGCTGAATGAAAGCCATATTCATGTTAATTGTAATTATAAATTTTTTTTCGCATGAAATTAATCGTAGTTAATACTTTTTTCAGATTGAATTCAATCAGGTTCTTGGCAGGCTGTTTCGTGTATTTTATAATAAACTTTTTAATGTTATCATTTGTAACACAAGATATGAATAAAATGTTGCCAATAAAAATATGGGTTCCGTACGTTATAAATTCAAGATTGAAATTTTGGATAACGTATTTGCATGAAACGTCAGTGATGATAATAATGATAAATACACAGGTGGCACTTGATGGTCTCACTATAGGAATGATGCAAAAGATCTGTGAACAACTGGATATTATCACACATCGCCTAAGTCAAATTAATAACATTGAACAAAAAAATTACGATTTAGACCTTATAGGTGCAAAATGTCTTCTCAAAGAATGTTTGTATCATCATTCTTACGTCTATTTGTAAGTATGTATAGTAAGAAAAAGAAGCAAAAAATGAATTTTTGTTAGTTAAAAGTCTTACCATACTAAGATAATTATTCTGAGATAATGATTTTTAGTGAAATTCATTGCTCTGGTTTTAAAACATAGAAAAAAAATTCATAACAAAATAAAAAATATTTACATAATAGTTTTAAAAAATATTGTTTAAGTTTATAACTCATTTTTGTATTTTTTGTGTTTGTTTTTTTGTTGTAGTTTACTTTATATTTTTTTTTATTTTTCTTTGTACTTTTTTTGTATTTTCTTTTGTATTATCTTTTGTATTTTTTTTGTATTATATTTGTATTTTCTTTTGTATTTTCTTTTATATTATCTTTTGTATCTTCTTTTGTATTATCTTTTGTATTTTCTTTTGTACTTTTTTTTGTATTTTCTTTTGTATTTTCTTTTGTACTTTCTTTCGTATTTTCTTTTGTATTATATCTTTTTTATTTTCTTTTGTACTTTCTTTTGTATTTTCTTTTGCACTTTCTTTCGTATTTTCTTTTGTATTATATCTTTTTTATTTTCTTTTGTACTTTCTTTTGTATTTTCTTTTGTATTATATCTTTTGTATTTTCTTTTGTACTTTCTTTTGTATTTTCTTTTGTACTTTCTTTTGTATTTTCTTTTGTATTTTCTTTTGTACTTTCTTTTGTATTTTCTTTTGTATTATCTTTTGTATTTTCTTTTGTATTATCTTCTGTATTTTCTTCTGTATTTTCCTTTATATTTTTTTGTAAATTTATTTTATTTCGAATCAATTTGCACTAAATATTTCTTTTAGTTGTTAGTTTCTTCTAGTGCATTAAAAATTAAATAATTTCTTCTAT
Source organism: Ganaspis sp. Gsp50 (assembly GCA_011057455.1). NCBI lineage: Eukaryota > Metazoa > Arthropoda > Insecta > Hymenoptera > Figitidae > Ganaspis > Ganaspis sp. Gsp50. Next base: position 10,677 of record WNHD01002950.1, read on the forward strand.
ACATTATTTTCTAATAGTTTCTTTTTCAATAAAAATTGTAATTATTTCATTTGCAGACTTGGGAAAAAGCTGAACAATATTTTAAGTTGGTTGGCTTTTATTATGTTTTTGGAAACCATTATCACACTATGCACAATTATTTATCAATTATCATCAAGAAGTATGATTTCCATGAAGTTTTGGTCAACATTCGCAGCCTCTAATAGTCTTTTGTTTGAAATATTTCTTTATTGTTGGTATGGACAAGAAATGATAGAAAAGGTGTTGAAATTTGTTAAAATTAAAACCACTTTTATTTAGTCGTTAAATTAAAAACATTATATTTAATTATTACACTGAAAAAATCATCGGTTCATACAATCGGAAAGTTTGCTATTTAAGAGTTCTTTTCGATTATTTTGACAGAAGATTTTTTTTGTGTGTATTTTATATTTCAAGGGTTCCGTTCACAAAGTTTACTAGCGGGACCCTTATGGAATCACTCATGTGTGTCATCATTTTATCTTGAATAGGCATATAAAAAAAGAAAAAAGTAATCTATTTTTCCAGAGTCTAAACATTGGAGACATTGTTTACCAATTAGATTGGACCCGTTTACAAAACAGTTCGAAAAAATATTTAGTTCTTATTATTTTACGATCATCCAAACCAATAGAATTAAGAGGTTTAAATGTCATTACTATGTCTCTTCAGACTTTCCTTAAGGTTTGACTTTTATAAACAAATTATTAAAAACAAATAATTAAAAATGCTTGTAAATTTCTAACTTTTGATATTTAGCTAATTAATGTTTGATATGTTTATATTTAAAAATTGATATTTATACATATCACAGAAAAAACCTGAACTCAATTTTGATGCGAGCTCAAATTGAGCACTGCTAAAGTGACAAAGAATGTGTCACCACCTGTACGGTTCATCTTTGTTGCGGTTCAAATTGAGTAGCGTGCGCTACTGAAATTGATTCAAGATTTTTTCTGTGATCATAATAATAAATTTTATTCTATTTTTAACTTTTTTTAAAATTAATTTTGAGTCATTTGTTTAATTAATCAATTATGAAATTAATAATTCAGCATAGTAAATCAAGCAGAATTATTTTGACCCTTAAGAAAGAGTTTAAATGACATAATAACGTTGGTTTTTACCCTTTTTATGGGTCAAAATAAAACTCTGCGTGGTAATTAGTGTTGTATAATAACTTTGTGTGTTAATTATTTTCGGTTTATTGATTAGTTCAATTTAAACTAAAAACTTTTGTTTAAACTTAAACTTTTGTTTTATTTTAAAACATATAAAATAAAAATTTAAAGAATTCGAAAATTTCAATTGTTTAAAAAAGCCATGTATAAAAAACAATTCACTAATAAAAATTTTTTGATAAATTAATAACTTGTGAGGTAATATTAATAATTTAATTTAATTCTAATTTAATTACTTTATATTGAATTCCTTATTAACAAAAGTATATGTCTAAAATATTTGAATTTTACAGATTTTAAAGGTTTCTTATTCCACTTTTAATTTAATTCAATCTTTGTAAATTAAAAGAAGATTAAAAGCTGTGATCATGTCAATCTTATGAAACATACAATTTGTAATATAAAGTACTTGACAGTACAGATTATAAATTCTTGGTTAATAAATAGATGTTAGTAAATTGTAATTAATAATACATTAAAAAAAAGAATAATGTTCACATCGTATCATAAGCTGCTTTACAACATTTTGTAATCTTAATTTTTAGGCCTCGTTTATTTAATTATTAAATTATATTATATACTCTAAAATCATCTGCATTCAGATAAGAGGTAAGTACATTTTTGTAAACTTGCAGAATATCTATATGCTGTCATAAATTTTTTCTCATTTTTTAGGTAACAATCAACGTAAATTTCACGTATTTTGTTAATTGACCTAAAGGTGCATTTATTTAAAAATCCATGTGGCAAAATTGTAGAGGATTATTTTCTAAAGAAAATAAGCCGTCAATAATACACATTTTTATATTTTATCAATATTTTTATTATTTTATTATTCATATTTTATTTATTATTATTTATTTATTATTATTTATTTATTATTATTCATTTATAATTATTTATTTATTATTATTCATTTATAATTATTTATTTATTATTATTTATTTAGTATTATTTATTCAGTATTATTTATTTATTATTATTTATTTATTATTATTTATTTTATTATTCATTTGTGAATTTTGACCTACAATCATTTATATTTTAAATTCATATTTTATATTTATTGTTATTATATTCTATTTTAAAATTTTTTATAGAAACAACATGAAAAGTATAATTCTATGAATTAAATTGATTGCTATATATTAATTTAGCAACAAATTTGTGCAAAATCTAATTTTTTCTAAAAAATGTCTCTATTTTATTTATATGTTTGTTTGTAGTTTTATTTAACGGGAAACACTATTTTTCACTTCGAAGTTGTATCAAACTAATGTTATACCATAAAGAGACTTTAAACCAGTAGAAAAAGCAAGTATAGTCAGACCAATGTAGTGGGCTTTTAAATCAATAGAAAAAGCAAGTATAGTCAGACCAATGTAGTGGACTTTTAAATCAGTAGAGAAAGCCACTACAGTCAGACCAATGTAGTGGACTTTTAAATCAGTAGAGAAAGCCACTACAGTCAGGCCAACGTACGGGACACTTAAAATGAGTAGAAAAAGCAAATAAAGACGAACCAACATAAAAGACATTTAAAATAAGTAAAAAATATAAATATAGTCAGACCAAAGTAAGAAACATTTAAATTAAGTAGAAAAAGCAAATATAATAAGATCAACCAAAAAAACATTTTAGATAAGTAGAAAAGTCACGTATAGTCAGACCAAACTAAGAGACACTTAAAAATAAAAAACTAAAATAAATAAAAAATAATAAAAATAAAAAATAAATAAAAAACAAGTAGAGAATTATTCATTTCATGAAAATTTTGCTTCCTTATAGATGGATTTTTCACAAAAATCAACCTTTAACATTTTTTAATAATTCAAA
>WNHD01002951.1:0-13708 GCA_011057455.1 Ganaspis sp. Gsp50
GATTCAAAATATTTGAGTAAATTTAAAAAGTTTGATAAGATGTAAATTCAAAATATTCGAGCAGCTCGTAAATATTTGAGCAGTTTTAAAATATTTAGGATCTCTAATTAGAGAATTTCGGTTTTTATTAATTGAACACATTTTTTGTAAAGCGAACGAGCAAATGCGACGGGTGCAACAGGTCAGCGGTTGAAGGAAGGTGCACATATCAACAAGTCTCTTGTGACTCTAGGTTCTGTGATATCGGCTTTGGCCGAAGTTAGCTCCAGTGATTCGAGTAGTTCAAAGTGCAAAGTCTTCATACCATACAGGGACTCCGTATTAACCTGGTTGCTGAAAGATTCTTTAGGTGGGAATTCAAAAACAATCATGATCGCAGCGATCAGTCCCGCAGATTGCAACTACGGAGAAACTCTCAGCACTCTCAGGTACGCCAACAGAGCCAAAAACATCATCAACAAGCCTACCATCAACGAGGATCCAAACGTCAAACTCATCCGAGAACTCAGGGCAGAAATTGAGAAACTCAAATCCCAGATTGGAATGGACATGGTACTTTTATTTCTTTAATGACTTATTTCTTATTTATTAATTTGTTTATTTTTTAATTATTTATTAATTATCCTATTTCTAAACCTGTTTCTAATTATCCTGTCCAATTAACCTGTTTCTAAACAGTATTTTCAATACGATTTTACCGATTATTTAAAACTTTTGTAAACGTGTAACAATTTTCGTAGAGTATAGAACGGCCTCCACAAGTTCTGCTCGCGCAAATCCACGAGAAGCAGGAACAGGAAAAGCTGCTTACTGAAGAGTGGGCTGAAAAGTGGCGAGAGACTCAGCAAATCTTGCAGGAGCAGAGAGCCCTGGGTCTGAGGAAGAGTGGAGTTGGAGTGGTTTTGGATTCAGAGATGCCTCACCTGGTAGGAATTGATGATGATTTATTGAGTACTGGGGTGACGCTGTATCATCTGAAGGAGGGCAAGACCCTCGTTGGAACAGAGGAAGCATCAGGAGCTCAAGATATTGTCCTAACTGGTGGCGATGTTGAACCGGAACATTGTATTTTGGAATTGGAAGGTGGAGTTGCGACTCTACATCCGCTTTCTTCTCATTGTTGGATCAATACAGCGCAAGTCGACAAACCCACGAGACTTTCTCAAGGTTGTATTATTCTCTTGGGCAGGAATAACATGTTCCGCTATAATGATCCTGTGGAAGCTGCTAAACTCCGCAAAGAAGGTGGTCTTGGAAATGGAAACCTCCAGTCGACTGTTGTCAATCTCTCTAGATTGTCTCTCCTCAGCTGGAGTGTCTCTGACCTTCATGCGTCTTCTTCCAGCGACAACTTGCTCAATTCCAGCGAAGACCTTAGAGCCTTCGAGGAACTCGAGCAACAAAAGGCCGCCTTGATCAAGGAGAAGGAAGACTTCAAGGTTTTAACAACTTTATTCTCCTTGTGATCAAAGAATCTTTTTCATTTCTTCTTTCTTTATTTCATCATTTTTTCATTTCTTCTTTCTTTATTTCATCATTTTTTCATTTCATCATTTGGAAGTTTTTAGTTTTGAGAATTGTTTCAGTTTTAAGAAAGGATTGTTGGCTGTTGATTAAATGTGTGATTTTTCAGAGGGAGCAAGAGGAACGGGAGGAGAGATGGGCAGCGAGGAGAGAAGCTTTGGAAGAAGCTCAGCGGGAATTGGAAAGGGAATGGGGAGCTCAGTGGCGAGAATGGGCGGAAGGTATTGCAGCTTTGGAAAGACGGCAACGAGAACTTCGAAATCGTCGTCATCATGTGGAACAAGAGCGACGCGACGAGATGACTCAAGTAAGTGACCCGGATCCGCCGACTCCGGATTTAAATGTAATCTCGGTCAAGTATCAGTTCTATCTCGTCCTCGTCGCACTGGGGGTTCTAATTTGTCTCTCCGGCAATATCATCATCTACTCTCACGTTTGTCCTTTAGACATGTGACCGTCACTTCTCATCAAAATCCAAAACTACTTTCCCTTCTTGAACATTCGCTTCAAGAAAGAGTTAACGTAATTAAAAGCCTCAACAATCAACTCGTATTCTATCCCTCATCGTTGCAACACTTATTTTAAAAATTTTAAAACTCATTTTGTATTTTTTAAATTCATTTTTTATTTGTAAATACATTTTTAATTTTAAATACATTTTTATTTTTAAATTCACTTTTTATTTGTAAATGCACTTTTATTTGTAAATGCACTTTTATTTGTAAATTCATTTTTTATGTTTTAAGTTTATTTTTTTAAATTGAGAACATTTGCGATTTTAAGAACTGGTTTTTCCATTTCGATGTATTTGAGTGCTTAAAATCATTTTGCTCATAAAGGAAGCTTTTTGAACCTTTTTACAAATATTTTCAAGTTTTTTATAAAGTTTGTAAAGTTTTATAAAGTTTTTGAACTTTGTTAATAGATTTTTGAACTTTGTTATAAAATTTATGAACTTTATTATAAAGTTTTTGAACAACGTTAGCATCTCTGAATGAAACGATTTTCAGAAAGTGGTAGGATTCTAAACGATTTCTGTCCCGCAGATATCTGTTTTAGAAATCCAAATAAAGAGATCTGATTAGATTAAAAACACGATTTGATGACTTATCCACTATTTTGACGTAAAAGTCTTTAACGTAATGTCCAACACATAAAATTTAAACCAAAAAATGAATTAAGCTATGAATTGATCAAGCAGAAGTGAAAGAAACTAGTGATTGTTTTTTGGTTTAAATAAAATTGTTTAACACTTAAAGTTAAATTCAACACTTAAAGTTAATCAAGAGATTTAGATCTCGGATTTAATTTTCTATCACATCGATGATTAATATTTTAATTACGATAACAAATGAACTTTTGCAATTCTTGTGCCTACAAATTTTAGTATTTTTGACTAAAATGACGAAAATAATTTATAATAATAAATGAAATAATTTACACTGAATCAATTAATTTAGAGTAAATTGAACAGTTTATAGAAAATTTAATAATTTTTAAAAAAAATCAAATAGTTCTTAAAAAAGAATTACTTTAAAAAAAAGGAAATACTTTTTCAAAAATGAAATACTTTTAACAAAAGTAAATACTTTTTAAAAAATGTAGTTTTTTGAAAAATAAAATAATTTATAGTAGATGACGATATTGGCCGGAGATGTATATTCTATGGTATGTTAATAATTTTAGTCGATGATTGTGTAAAGAGGAAATGATGTATATAGAAGTATTCGCCTGTAGAGTGTCTATGGGTTTGTTATGCGAGAAATATTGTTGTTATATACACACTATTGTTGATTAATAAATTTTTCTAAGAAAAATTGGCCTTGGATCTCCCATAAAATGAAGTGTCTTAGTAAATCGTGTCTTCTGTGCCTTGTCTTTTGTCTCTGTCCTCATTAAAATTTGGTATCGGTGTAGCTTTCTTCATGTTCCGATTAACAAACCCAATTTTCTTTTTGTTTAATATTTTTTTCGCTTTTCAATATTGTTGTACGGGACCACGGTATAGACACCTCGTTTAATCGATGGATCGATATGCAAAGGGTCTGGGGAACGATTGCAGGTAAGAGGCAAAAAAAAAATAAAATCGTACCGAACCCTTCGCTTGATTCCAATCACCTTACGCTAGTTGTCACGTTAAAATTGCTTTCAAGGTGAACGCATGCATCTGAACGAAATCTCTTCTTTCATATTCATTCATCTCTTTTATTCTTCTATTTTTATGTGTATCGTCGTCCGTTCATTTTTTCTTCCGTTATTTTTAATCTATTTTTGTTCTGTTTTTATTCAACTATTTTTATTCAACTATTTTTATTCAACTATTTTTATCCAACTATTTTTATTCAACTATTTTTATTTGTCCGTTTTTATTTATTTATTTTTATTCAACCTTTTTCATTTGTTTGGATTCATACACTTTTATTCGTGTATTTTAAAATTTATATGTTCATAATTTGTTCCATTCTCATTATTAATGTGGAGTAAGTGTCGACTTCTTTTTCTTTCTTTTCGTATTTAGTTCTTTGGATTTATTAATTTTATTCTTATTTATTACTTTTGAATAACTTACATTTACTATATTTACTTTCTTTTTATTTTAAAACTTTTATTCTGATTGATAATTTTTGTTCTTGATTTTATTTTTGATATTTTTGTTTATTTTTATTAGTAATGTTTATTATTATTTCAAAGTAAGTCGCGGGTTTCTTTTTGGATTTTGTGTTTGAGATCAGGATGCGTTACAATTATAATTTCTCTTGATTATTTTATTTTTTAACGCTTCGGTGTGTGTGGCTAGGTAGAAAGTTTGTGTAGGGAAGTCGCCTCTCTTCGCACCACACTTCAATCCAAGCATCGACAGTTTCAAGAATTCATGAACAATCAAAATCGTTTGCAGAAGCAGGAACGTCCATGGAACGAGGTAAGATCGCATTTTCATTTCTTGCACCAAAAAAAAGCGTTTTAAACTCTTTACAAAACACCCACGAGTGTTTAAAAGTCTTACTACGATAATTAAAAACATTTTAAAAAACAAATTCAAACGCAGACCAAATAAAGAAAAATCAACAAAATGAAGAATCATTTCTTAATGAGTTTTTAATTTTTTCCAAGACTTTGAAATTAAGGTTTCAAACGCTTTAGAAAATGTAAGCTTTAATCATTGAGTTTCAAAATTTTCTAAGATCAGAGTTTGAAGAACAGGTATATTTTTGTTATAATAATGATAGAGCGAACTTTACGGAGAATTTTAATTGTTTTGATTCCAGACGGAAGATGGGTTAGAAAAGAATCGCAGCCTTCCGGAATCATGGTCTAGTTTCAATGAAGAAAAATCTCTGGATGCGATGCAGAAATTGGCTAAACACCGTGTGAGTAATTTAGAATGTTTGTTTGCATTTTGATCGTCAATATTGATAACTTCAGATTATTTCTGTTGTTTAGTCCTTTGATGCTCTTTTTCAGAAAGAGTTGGCTGCCCTAGAAGCGGAGTTGCAAAACAAAGTCAGATCTTTGAATGAGCACCAGAGCAAACTGGATAGAATGGAAGAAGAACTACTCGAACTTTCCGATAAACAGAAGCAACTCTCTGTTTCTGATGTAAGATTGCATTTAAAAATCTCCTTTTCAAAATTGTTATAGACTTTGTTGAAAATTCTTTCCATTTTCTTTAAACTTTCATTGAATTGAAATTTTATACATTCCTAATTTCTTTTATTATAATTTAGAATATCATAATTCCTTTCATTATAATTTAGAATTTAAAGTAAATTTAATGTGGGCACAATTCTTCTTAATTGTAATGTTTTTGCAGAAAAAGCTAATTCAAATTTAAATTTCTAATTTCGGTTAATCAAAACTGTTTTTTAGCTGGAAGGTGAAGAACTTTCGGAGAAGAAGCTGCTTTTAGCGAAAAGATCCGAAGAACAGATGGAGGAGATTTTGAAACGAAAGAAGAGTCTTTCTTTGAATTTGAAGCGATCGCTGCCAGCTTCTTCAGAAGACAGATCTTCCTGCAGCGAAGAAATGATTTCCACCAATGATCTCAAATCCTTTCAGGATTCTTGCAAACGTAAACTGAAATTAGCCACAGCCCTAAGTTTGATCAATCAAGAAGTACCAAGTTCGATAGACACTGTCGAAACTTTTCACACAGCTGCAGCTGATTCTCCACAATTTCCAGGATTGGAAAATCAAAACGGAACTAAACTTGCAGAAACTTCACCAGACGAGAGCAGTGACACCGATCTCGATTTTCAGACATCAACCAACGAGATTCAAATATTTGGACCCGAATTCGACGACACAATGTCCAATTCAACAGCAACAATAGGCCAAATTGAGAAGAATTCTCTGCACAGCGAAAATAATCAAGATTCCGAAAAGTGTAGCACTGATTGCGATTTAACTGAGGAAGAAAAGTATTTGGATGCCGATGATTCCCTGCTGGATGAAAGTGAAGAAATGAAGATAATAAACCAAAGAATAGTTCGCCAAAGGTCACTAATTACAAAATGTATGGAAGCAAGTTCTCCGTCTAATGAAGAATTGAATCGTCAGATTGATATCTTGCAAGATCTTCGAAAACAACAGATAGAGCTGGAGATTTCGTTGCTCGAGCTGAAGAGAAAAACTCGAGGGTCGAAGGAAAAAAATCTTGATGAGAATTTCATCGAAGAGGTAAACGCTGCAAGTGAATTTTGCAATTTGGATGGAAAAAGAATGAATTCTCAGGGCAATGTTTCTAATGCTTCAACTACCATGGATTCTATGATGTTCAGAAGCAGACGATCCGTTCCGAACGAAGAGGAATCCGCATCGAGATTGATCGCAACTAAAGTTACTCCAAATCGTGGATATTCGTCCGTTTATCTTACGGTATGGAAATTCAGGAATAATTCATTGTTATTGAATTCAGGAATTTATTTAGTACCAATTTATTTTATTTTCCATATTTTTAAGTATCATAACATTTTCCATGTAAAATATTAAACTCAATATTATTTTATTTAAAGAACTCTAAACGTCTAGATTCGATTTTAGAAAAATATTTTTCAATTTTCAAAAAATCAAACAAAATTTTTTGTCAAAATTGTTAAAGGGTTTAAATAGATTTAAAACTTTAATTAACTTAAGTTCTATATAGCTATATTTTAAGTTATTGGATTCGTTTATTTAGATATTGGATCAGTTTAAATTGATGAGCTAATTTAATAGATGTTTAATCACTCTAAACAGATATTTAATTGTAATTTGTTTGAATATTAAATTTTTTTGCAGAGTTTAAATCGAGGAGACCGTCTTAGTAGTCCTTATGCCTTAACGATAACCAGATCTCTACCTTCGTTGATTACAAATGAGAATATTGGCGAAAATCTGATCGATAGAATCATCAGCGTTCCTTCTTATGTTGTACGAGGTGCGGGAACATCTAGCCACTATGAATACGAGGTTCGAGTAATTGCTCAAGACGACAGTTGGACACTTCTCAGGCGATATCGACGATTTAGAGAGCTATATACCACCATGAAGCAAAAATATGGAAGGAAGGTACAAATTCCTGAAAAAATCTAATTTTAAATTTTTTTGTAAACTATTTTTTACGACGATAGTAATTTTTAATCTTTATTACTCTATTTTATTAAATCATGAATACGAATTCTATTTTTTTTTATTTCTTCATTCTCAAGTAAGTCCTATTAATTTTTTCGCGACTATCGATTTTGAAAATGAATGGTCTTAATTACGAATCTTCAAATCCTGAATTTAAAAAAAAATTGTTTCTTGAGTTTAAATTTCTGTTTTTTGGTATTTTAATTATTTTTTTACTCATCGTGGAGGAATTTTGTTGACTTTATTTCAATTGTACTTACAATTACTTTTTTAGTTTATAAGTTTATTATTTATTTTTAATTTATTATAATTTAATTATAAATTTATTCTTATTTATAATAACACAATCTCGTTGCTAGTTGTTAATTACTAATTGTTGAATGATTAATTTTCAGGTAGCAGCGATTCGTTTCCCACCGCGACAAATGTTTGCGAGGTATGAAGTTATTGCTCGTCAACGTCGGAAGAGATTGGAAGAATATCTTCGGAAGTTGATTCAAGTTTGTTCGGAAATACCAGACTGTGAAGCTCTATATAAATTCAATGGGAATTTAGCCAATATTGATAAGCAGTCGTTGCTGGAATTCAGTTCCTTTTTCAGAAAAGGAACCTTCGAAAGCAGCAAATTCGGTACGAGCTAAAATTTAGAGATGAATATGTAGTCATCCTGTTTTTAACTTGAACCGGACAACTTAGGTACTTTTACAATTTATTGCTACCAGTAATTTATTTACTTAATTATTTTATTTATATTTATTTTTTTACTTTATTTAAGGGACGGAATCATTTCCCCTTGAATTAAACTCAAATTTGTAAATGGTGATAAATTTATACTTATTTTTTTTTCGAATATTCTAAGGGCTTCGTTCTCGTTTTAGAACTATAGGCGTATTTTTGTTTAAAAAACGTTTTATAAAAGTTTGAAAAATATTTTTTATTAAAAAAACAAGTGAGGAAAAAGGAATCGAGAGTGAGGAAAACAATCTGTTTTAAAACGCAGATCTGGAAAAAGATAAATTCACTGTTTATACGATATTAAATTTTTATATTTCAAATATGGGGAAAAAATTGAGTTTAGAGGAAAAACTTTTGCAAAAAATTTAAAACTTAGAGAGAAGGGTTTTTTGGAGAATTTAGAGTAAATAGACCAGAGAGAATATTAATTTTAAAATTATCAAAGTTGAATGAAATTCAGCTAATTGGAAAAATATTGTTCTAGAATTAGAATCTTTGAAAAAAAGCATATTTTATCTACATACTCATATTCTCATGAAATATCAGTATTTAATTATAAGTTGGCACATGAAGGCAGGGAAACTAAACAGATTACCTCTTACGATCACGGATTTATTCTCTAGTATGTTATAATTTATATTTTGTTTTTCCGTCATTTTTTACACACTGACTGAAAGACAATTAGATCTGAAAATTGTTTAGCCTAAATGTTACATTGTTATGTAAAGCCTCTAACATTAGTTAATAGATAATTTATTATTACAATTTTTGAAAATTTAATTTGACATTGTTTGTAAAAAAAAGTTAAGATATTGAATTTAGTAGCTAAACTAAAAGTATTTTATTTACATTTCATATATTGTATATATACCATGTTATTAAATAGCTTTTCAGCTCGATCTTTAAAGAAAGAAATAAGTTGAAAAATCCGTAAAGATGAAATAAGCCTTGAGAAATTTTTAATAAAGCCATAATATCAGTACGAACCAATTTTTAAAACTAGACGTAGGTAAAGTTTTTTTAAAAGAAAATCTCGATTTAATTTTATAACCATCATTTATTTTTCCATGGTCAATATCAGTTAAAGCTGAAATCAATATCCAGTCGAACTGGAATATATTTCTGTGACAAAAATTTGTATTATTGAACATCATGTATATGTATATTAAAAATATTTAATCAGTCGGGATTGTGGCTGTGTAAACAAACTATAAAAAAGCTTATATACGTCTAAAGGACCTCATTGTTGTTGGGAGTCTTATGTAGGCTTAGTAAATTTAAGAATCTAATATCACGTTATGTTACTTCAACCTTTATACGACTTAAATATCTAGAAAATATTCCTGAATTGCAAGTCAGAGAGCAAGTGTACATATCGTGAAATAAACTTGTTTTAGCTTAAATTTCAATAACATTGTTTTCAAAATCCTTAACAATATGATACGTTATTTATTAAATCAAACTTCAATTTTTTTTTTAGATTTAGAAACCTAAACCATTAAATCCAACGAAAATATTATTAAATTCTGACATGTCTCTTTTTTGTGTTTCCAACTTTGAAAACATTAGATTTCAATGTTTATGAATTTTAATGTATCACATTTGTTAACACTCAATAGATTTCTCAAAATATACTATATTTTAATTTATAATTTTCTTTAAATAAAACTGAAAGAAAACATTTTATTAAAATAACCTAACCTATAAGTTTCAAAATAATCTCAATATTATTTTACATCTCTTAATTTTCAATTTAATCAATATTCCATTTTTATTATTTTTTATGTATGTACAATAAAATTATTAAATTATTAATGAACACAGTATTTATATTATTATTTACAAACTTGATGAAAGGTTAACAACAATTTGTTTATATTTTTAAGCAGACGATTATCGCCATCTTGATTTAAAATCCCTGAAGTGCTGTGAATTGGCCTTTAATCTAGGTTCAGTAAAATTCAAATCGTTTTTAGAATTTTACCAAAGATTTTTTAGTTGTAAAATTACTTTTTTGGAAAATTACTTATATAATGGATACATTATTAATTTAACATAAAATAGAAATGAGAAACTTAACTTTTCCAATATTTTTAAGAAACATTAATTAAAAACTTCTCCCAACATATATTTTTCTTTTTACGCATGCGCAATCGGGTTTTCTTTCTGTCAAAAAATACACACATAACCTCAAAATTATCCAGTGATTAGACAGTCTTCCTTTTGTCAAAATAAATTGTTAATATGGGCCAAAGGATTGATTTCTTTGTTTTTAAATATTTACAATAAATAATACAGTGATAATTCATACTGTAATTTATACAGTGAACAGGAAAAAATAACAATAAGTTACAAGAAATTTGCTTTAAAAACTTAGGTGTTTGGCTTTAACGTTATTGATTATAAAGGTAAAAATCTTTCTCCTTATTAAAAATCAAAGCTTAATGAATGTCTGAAAGTGATTACGACTCTGCGACGGAATATACTAGCCTGATGGATGGCCATGCGGAAGTTCGTACTGAAGGCCTAGGCAGTGTTGAAAATCGAAAAAGAAAACGTCTCGCAAAAGCTGGCAGTAATGCAGAGGTATACTTCCTTTAATTTTAATAATAATGCTATTTATTTATAATAAATAAGCGCAGTGTAAAATCGGAAATCGTGTCTTTCGGAAACTTGTAATTTTAGGAGTAGAATACGTGCTAAAGATGCACAATTTTTGACAGCTCAATGACAATTGCTTTTTTATTTTTTTAGGTTTTGTTTCTTTACTTGCAGTTCTTATGTTTAAATTTATCAAATTGGTATATTATTTTTCTGTTAAAGTGTTTGAATTTACGAAAATCACAGCAAATTATTTGATTAAAAGTCATTTAATTATTTATATTTATTGAGTCTATTGTTATGGATTAGAATTTTTATTTTGTGTTTAATTTATTACCAGGTTTGTTTATTATACTTGATTTTGCATAATTTTGTGTCCTAGGTAGAAAATGGAGTGCCGGAGGTACACATTGAAAATCCAGGAATTTCGTCTTCTGGAAATGCAAGGATATCAAGAAATTCTCGAAGGGATCTTGATGCCCAGCAGTTGGCCGAGGCAGAAGAAGAGCTCAAATATGGTGCAGCACACGTTATAAAGTTATTCGTTCCAGTTTCGCTATGTATGTTAGTCGTCGTAGCCACAATCAGTTCTATATCATTTTATACTACCAAAGGAGTTTATTTGTAAGTAATTACTTTTATTGAAACAGTTATTGTTATTATTTTGCTATTGGAACATTACAGTTGTTTATTAAGTTTGTACTCATGATTATCCTTTTTTTTTTTAGGTATTATACTCCTTTTCACGAAGAAACTACACACACGGGCACGAAAATTTGGCAAGCCATTGCCAATTCGCTCATTTTGATGGTGATCATCGTGTCGATGACTGTGTTACTTATTATTCTATACAAATATAGATTTTATAAAGTTATCCACGCGTGGTTGATGCTCAGTTCCCTAATGATTCTATTTCTTTTTTCTATTTTATACTGCGAGTGAGTATTATAAACAATTTTATTTACGTGTAGACTATTTTAACTGTTGTTGACAAATTAATGAATATACTATATTTTATATTAATAAAATTTTCTTTCAGGGAAGTGTTGAAAGCTTACAATATTCCGATGGATATAATTACCTTAACCGTAATACTTTGGAACTTTGGGGTAGTTGGGATGATTTGCATTCATTGGCAGGGACCTTTGCAATTGCAGCAAGCGTACCTTATTTTCATTGCAGCCCTCATGGCTCTAGTTTTTATAAAATACTTGCCAGAATGGACAGCTTGGGCGGTCTTAGGGGTTATTAGCATTTGGGATTTAATTGCAGTTTTGACACCAAAAGGACCACTTAGAGTGTTGGTTGAAACGGCTCAAGAGCGAAATGAGCCTATTTTCCCCGCTTTGATTTACTCTTCAACGGTTGCGTACACTTTTACAATGAGTCTGGCTGGATACGCAGCGGAAACGGTTTTGGTCGCCGGAGGAGAAACTGGTGGAGGTGATTCCGTCTCTTCTACTGGACAAAATCAAGATCAAAATCACGAAAGAACTGATACTGACACGGATGGTGGATTTACTAGAGAATGGGTCGAAACTCACGGTAAATAAAGAGCAAAATTGCAAAATAAATATCAAAATATACACCAAAATACAATAAATAAAAAAAACATGTGAAAACTTGATACCGAAAATTTAGGGTAAAAATTGGGGCAACATTTGGGGTAATAAAATAATAAATACAAAATGATGATAAAATTTGTTTACAGCCGAACGTAGTGTTTTAAGAGCTCAAGAAGTGAGACAAAATGATACATCAGGTCCAGTCAATCCTGAAGAACTTAATGCAGCTTTACGAGCTGCTCAAAGACAACGACTGATTCCTATGGAGGAAAGAGGTGTGAAATTAGGACTAGGAGACTTCATTTTTTACAGCGTCTTAGTCGGCAAGGCGTCAAGTTATGGAGATTGGAACACAACTTTAGCCTGTTTCGTCGCCATTCTCATTGTATGTACAATTATATTTAAAAATAATTTAACAGAAAACAATTAAAATAATTATTATCTTTTGCTTCAAATATGCGCGTCTTAAAAATAGATTAAAAATGTTAATGTTTTATTTTCAGGGGTTGTGCTTGACTCTTTTGCTTTTGGCGATTTTCAAGAAAGCTCTGCCAGCCTTACCGATCTCCATTACCTTCGGCTTGATATTTTATTTTCTCACACGAGTTATAGTCGCCCCTTTTGCCGACGCTTTGGCCAGCGAGCAAGTATTTATTTAATTTTTACAATTTTTACACGTATTTTAATCGACGCATTCTGTCCTGAATATAAAGTCTGCAATTATCCTACAAAGATGGGAATTAATCGACGAAAAATATATTATATATGTATATGTGAATGTAATTTTTATTCATAAAAAAAGCAATTTATCTTAATAAATTTTTTAAATAACAATGCAGCATTTTATTTCAAATGGGATGGAGTTTTAACTCATTAACCCTAAATTTTTGCTGATTTTAAAACAATATTTTATTATAATTTGCATCTACTTTACAATTAATTTTACATAAAAAGAAATAGTTTACAATAAGCCTTTTGTAAGCCTTAAAATTATTTGAATTACTGGCGGGGTTTGTATTTAAGGCCAATTCACAGCTTTCTCTAGACTTGATTGGTTGGTTTCAAAAGAAAAGTTGATTTTGCCTTTAGATCCGACCAATCTTCTTTTTGATGCTGCAGTAAGAGCTGTGAACTACACTTTAAACCTAACCTCTCTAGCCTGTTTTTTAAACGTCAAATAATCGTCTGCTTTGGATTAACAAATTGTTGTTAGTTTTTTACGAAGTTTATGAATAATAACATAAATACTGTGTTTTTCAATAATTTAATGATTTTACTGTAAATAAAAATAACAAAAAGGACATATTGATTAAAGTGAAAAATGAGATATAAAATAATATTAGAGGAAGTCCTTTTGAAATTTATAGGTTAGGTTGTTTTTTACTAAATGTTTCCTTTGCGTTTTATTTAAAGATAAAGAAAAGATAATTATAAATTAATTAAAATGGAGTATAAATTCGAGAAAACTATTGATTGTCAACAAGGAGCTGTTCGAGCTGTAAGGTTTAGTGGTAAGTATTTTTTAATTTTTAGGTTATAACATTTTTTGTAATTGTTTTTTTTTAAGAAATTATTTATTTACTAGCAAATTATACGCGCGCTAAAGCGCGCTAGAATTATGTAGGCAATCTTTAAATTACTTGAATTGAATTTAAATCAAAGATTTACTTTTA
>WNHD01002952.1:0-27886 GCA_011057455.1 Ganaspis sp. Gsp50
TAACAGAGCGGGAAAAAAGATTTGATTTGAAATATTGTGGCAAAACGCATAGTAAGACGATACTACACAGTTGATCTAGAAGGACGAGGCAGCGAAATAAAATTGATAGTTAAAGAAACCGTTTTGTAGGTGCAACTAAAGAAACTATAGTAAAGATAACCTACTTGTTACTAAGTGCAACCAAAGCAAGTTGTAGAGTTCACTTACTACTTAGTAAGTGCAACCAAAGAAACCATTGTAAAAATAACCAACTGATTAGTGAGCTCGACAAAGAAAATAGTTAAGTTTACCAACGAGTTAGCAAGTGCAACCAAAGAAACCGTAGTAAAGTTAACCTACTTGTTAGTAAGTAGAACCACAGAAACTATAGTAAAGTTAACCTACTTGTTAGTGAGTGCAACCACATAACCTATAGTAAAGTCAACCTACTAGTTAGTAATCGCAGCAAAAGAATCTAGTAAGGTTAACCAACTAGTTAGTAAGTGCAACCAAAGAAACCGTAGTAAAGTTAACCTACTTGTTAGTGAGTGCAACCACATAATTTATAGTAAAGTTAACCTACTGGTTAGTAATCGCAGCCAATGAATCTAGTAAGGTTAACCAACTAGTTAATAAGTGCAACCAAAGAAACCATAGTAAAAATAACCAACCGGTTAGTGAGCTCGACAAAGAAAATAGTAAAGATTACCAACTACTTAGCAAATACAACCAATTAAATTTATAAAGTTCACTAACTAGTTAGTAAGTGCAACCAAAGAGACAATAGTAAAATTTACTAACTATTTTGTAAGTTCAAACACAGAAAGTAGTAAAGTCATCAAACTAGTTAGTAAATACAACCAAAGAAACTATATAGTAAAGTTAACCAACTAGTTAGTAAGTACAACCAAAGAAAGTATATAGTAAAGTTAACCAACTAGTTAGTAAGTACAACCAAAGAAAGTATATAGTAAAGTTAACCAACTAGTTAGTGAGTACAACCAAAGAGACAATAGTAAAATTTACTAACTATTTTGCAAGTTCAAACACAGAAAGTAGTAAAGTCATCAAACTAGTTAGTAAATACAAACAAACTATATAGTAAAGTTAACCAACTAGTTAGTAAGTACAACCAAAGATACTACAGTAAAGTAAATTCAATAATTTACTCAAATTTACTGTATAGATACTACAGTAAATTAACTTCTTCGTTAATTTAACAAAACAAACTACTAATTTTAAATGTACAAAAAAATCTAGCAATTCGTTTATCCAACAATTTACTTGGTTAACAGTACCAAGTAAATTTTCAGTGGCACTAGGATGTTAGTTTCCTGATGTGATCAAGTTGAATTCACCTGGAGGAAGGAAGTGAACATTTCAAGGTCGTTTCTAGCATTACACCCTCACTTGTAAGTGTGAGGATAACCGTTAAATATCTATTCGGTCCACCGAGTCTGCTTGCAATCCGGCATTATTATAAACTCCGGTTCTAGTCAATGACCGCTCTTATTCGATCGTAGTATGGTTACGCAAGACTTGGCTCTGTATATTATTCCACCAATAAATTCACGTGGTACAAACAAGATCTTTCTCTAGAGAATTATATTGATACTATTGTAGATTGCAGATAAAAGTTGACCCGATTGGGATCAGTCGATATCAACAAAGATATCTTTGTGCCAGGCTAGAATTCCTTATTTATTAGGTTAAATTAGAAACATAACTGGTACTAATAGGACACACCCTTCTCATTTTTGTCCAATTGCTCAGCTCCTGTTTAGAAAGCTAGATCAAAAATCTATCTCGGTTCTTAAGATCCGAATAATAAATTCTTGGAAATTTTTGGAGCTTTATGGGAGTTCAAAGAAGGGTGGTGCTTTTAGAAATGGAAACAAGGTTCATTGGTTCTCTGGAAATAATTTTTGATGATGTTTCGGAGAGTTTGAAGATGGGTGGTATTTTTCTAAATATTTCTTTCAAGATGTTTGTTTCTTTAAAGATAGTTGTTTGTATCTAAAGATGTCTGCTTCTTTAAAATTGGTTGCTTTTTAAAAACAGTTGCTTCTTTAAAAACAGTTGCTTCTTTAAAAACAGTTGCTTTTTTAAAGGCAGTTGCTTCTTTAAAAACAGTTGCTTCTTTAAAGGCAGTTGTTTCTTTAAAAGAGTTTAATTCTTTGAAGAAGTTTGATTTTTTGAAAAAGTTTGATTCTTTAAAGAAGTTTGATTCTTTGATATTAAGTTTGATTCTTTGATATGAAGTTTGATTCTTTGAAGAAGGTTGATTCTTTGAAGAAGGTTGATTCTTTGAAGAAGGTTGATTTTTTGAAGAAGGTTGATTCTTTGAAGAAGGTTGATTCTTTGAAGAATTTTGATTCTTAAAAGATGGTTACTTTTTTAAAGGTGAATGTTTCTTTAACGGTGATTGTTTTCACAGATACTGTTGTTACTTTAAAAAGGATTGCTTCTTAAACGGTGGTTGTTTATTTAAAGATTATTGTCTCTTTAAATATGGCACTTACATGAAAATGTAAATGTTTCTTCTTAAAAACAGAGGTTCCTTTAAAGATAGATGATTCTTTTGATATGGTTGTTTCTTTAAAGACAGATGTTTCTTTAAAGAGAAATGTTTTTTTAAAGACAGATGTTTCTTTAAAGAGAGATGTTTCTTTAAAGGCAGATGTTTCTTCAAAGACAAATGTTTCTTTAAAGAGAGATGTTTCTTTAAAGGCAGATGTTTCTTCAAAGACAAATGTTTCTTTAAAGACAGATGTTTCTTTAAAGGCAGATGTTTCTTCAAAGACAAATGTTTCTTTAAAGACAGATGTTTCTTCAAAGAGAGATGTTTCTTTAAGGATAGATGTTTCTGTAAAGACAGTCGTTTCTTTAAAGACAGATATTTCACAAAAGATGGTGGTTTCTTTAAAGATAGATGCGTTCTTGTAAAGCCATAGGTTTCTTCAAAATAATTTTGTTTTAAAAAATGGCAGTACCACATTAAGAACAGACGTTTCTTTAAAAATGACGGTACCTATCAAGACACATACAACTATAAAAGACGTTTAAAAGACCACGCAACTTTGAATATAACTACACCTGGAAAATTAATGACACTAATGCGACAATTGCCGTCATAAAAGTTAGAACCATCAAACACCTTTTAGATGTATAAAAATCGGATGATATAAAGGCGCCTCTTGAAAAATTCCAGAGCAGTAAATTTTACGACTTGCTTTTTGTGTAATTTATTTTACTGCCATTACTGTACCTAATCCTAGGCTTGGCCTGTTAATTGGGTGATTAAATGCTTTTATTTTTCGAAGTGAGGCAATGCAGAGTCGGCCACGTAGTTAAGTGAACAGCAACAGAAGTAAGCGAACGTCCTTGCAAGGCCGCAACGGGTGCCGACGCCCCAACCAAGCAACTCTTTCCCTTTCTCTCAGCTCAGATCCCCCACTTTATTCTTTATTCGATTTCCCCTCTATTCTTACTCAGCAGTCACATACATAAATGCATGTGCATATAAAGGCACATATTGCTAGGCCTTTTATTGATATCTTTCTGTGTATACCACACACAAAAGTCCACCATACACGTATGTATACCACACATATATGTATACCATACACGTTTGTAAACTATTCACATATGTATACCATACGCGTTTGTAAACTATTCACGTATGTATACCATTTACGTATATATACACAAAAATACACCACACACGTGTACAATGCACAAAAGTACACCTTGCACACATATCCATTTATACAGATAAATGTGCATATGAATTTATATGCATGTATGTGCATACAAATTTATGTTCATTTTTTGCAAAAATTGTCATCTGGACTATTGAGCCGGTGTATTGAGAATCTTGAATTGCAGAGTAGGGGATCGTAATATTGAAAAACTATGCCTATTTCTACCTACGACCTCTGCAAGATTCTAGCTCAGCAAGGAAAGTTACAAATCCCTGCTGCATTAAATACCAATTCGAGACTTACAAAAGGTGAATGAACGCGAGAACGAGCACTTAGCTAGACTCTTAGCAACACAATTCAAACCTTAAGGAAAGCAGGAATGAAATATAAAATCGTGCGATGTATTTTTTTCTCTTACAAGATATGAACTCCCAGCTGGTTTTCTAGCCTTTCTGAATTTATTTACTTGTTTGGATTCTAAATTTACAGGAATAGTCACCTGAAACCTGAGAATGGATTTTTTATTTCTTTCTTATTATTTTCTGCCTCTATCCAAGCAATCATTTTCCTGCTGAATTTTTATGTTTTTGTTATTTTTTGGTGTTTAAAAAAGAAATGTTTCGATTTTTTTTATTTGAAAAGAAAAGCGATGTTTTGACATTCTTTGAATTGTAAAGAATTTTAAATAAGAGGCTGCGAAAATTTATGGACCACTTTCTGGCTCGGAGCCAGACGTTTTATATTATTTGCATTGTAGATAAATTGTTTGTTATTTAAACGAATACAATTGGCAAAGAAAAAGGCCGTGAGAAGTTAAGAACAAAATTTAACTGTAAATATAAGTATTTTATAACCCAGAAGAGTTTTCAGTTCTAGGTCACATGAGTAAGAAAAGAATGTTGTAAAAATAATAAACATGGAAAAAATAATAAATAAGGTTACAAATAATAAATAAGGTTACAAATAATAAATAAGGTTATAAATAATAAATAAGGTTACAAATAATAAATAAAGTTATAAATAATAAATAAGGTTATAAATTTAATAGTAACGTCTACATGAAAAAGTAAATAACGTCAATTATTTCCACGTAAATTATTTGAAATGTTTGCAAATCTGTGTCCCATCCAAAAACCGAGTATTGTCAATAAGGAAATTTAAACGTACTTATTTTTTCCGTGTACAAGTTCAAAAAATAAAAGTGATTTTAAAATTGATATTAAAAATTCATATTTGAAGAATAGCAAAAGAACGATAAAAGACAAATTTGTTTTAAAGAGTAAAAATGTATAAAATTTAATTTCTATCACATGATAAAATTGATATGATAAAATAAATGAAAAAAAAATTGATATGATAAAATTGCGAAGAGTTACACTAATTGTGAATAAAATAGTGGAGCATAAATGTATGGAAACATAATAAAATATTTATGAGCATATTTTAAGAACTACTTTTATGTTTGTAAAGATATCGATTAAATGCTTGTGTAGGGCGATTTTGCAGTTGCCGGATTTAAGTGGGCGACCAGGTTGCAATCTGGTTGCAATCGTCTGACACTCTTTTTTCCCCTCCGCCTGCGCGTTATACAAAATTCATTCAAATTGCTCAGTTTATAAATAGACAAGCAGGTATTTAATGTAAAGTATTAATATCTCATACATTATCGACGTATACAATTGAACGAAAAATATTACACTGTGTATCATTGTTAAAGCTGGTTACCAACGAAGTGTCCAACAATTAATTATAAATTAATACACGTACAAAAAATTTAATATTGCTACTTCAATTGTTAAATTACACGATTTTATATTAATATAAATTTATCAACAAAGTGATAGCAAAACATTACAGATAAAATAAAATACCGAAAGAAAGAAAAAGATAAGATAAAAAATAATAACTCAACTCTATAAATCGATTCATTAATAATAAAAATAAACAATACATCATTTAAACCTTTAAATGATAAGCATGATATTACGAAAAATAGTATATATTAAGAAAATAAAATATACGAACCAAAAATATTTAGGACAAGATTTTTATGTTCGTATAATTTTTTGTATGTGCATCTTCAGTTTTACTTTTTATTAACACAATACAATGTGGGTGGGAGTATAATATATTTACAACTTGGATTTTTAAAATTACCAACAGGACACATTAACTTTTAGCTTCGCTTTTCGCATTTTGCATTAATGCATAATTTTTATGTTGCAATTGCTCAATTTTCAATTTTAATCATGCGCACAATGGAGTTAAATGAACATCGTGTGTTTTATGAGAAAATAGAATTGTCTGGCGCAAGCTATACCAATAAAAAGAGATTTTACGACAAAATTTAAGCAACAAAGCTGTCAAAACGCGTTAGTCTTCGCACCCACATACAGAAGACAAAACCTTGAAGATAACAATTCAAGAGACTGCTCTACCAAACAATACACTTTCTAGGAACATTTAAAATGTGAAAAAAATATGACATTTCCTAGTTCTTTCAAATTTCGAAGTGTACCTAAAATCCTTTTTTTGTGGTCCTCGCTTTTTTGATTCGATTTAACATAAGAAAACACAATTTATAAACTACACTGCAAACACTACACTTACCAGGACCAAGTAGCATTTTAAAAGAATATAAATCTTTCAAGTTTTTGCAAATCTCGAGATGTTACTGAAATATTTTTGTCATTTTGCTCATATCATTTGATTTCCCAGAAAGAAGCACCACAATTTAAATAAATAGCGTTATTGACACATGCATGGATCAATTAGTATTTTAAATAATTAAGTCGGTGTAAGCATTTTTACAAAGGAAAATCATGTTTCATGTTTTTGCAGATTTCGAGGTATTCCTGAAATTTTATCAGCATTTTTATTTTCCATTCGTTTCCCCAGAAAAACGCACCCCAATTTGAGTATTGTAACGTTTTTGAGACTTGTCTGGATCAATAAAAATTTTAAAAAATGGTAGAGGTGAAAATTTGCATATTATTAAAAAAACTCAAATGTCACGTTTTTGCAAATTTCACAGTGTTCCTGAAATGTTTTCTTCATTTTTCTTTTTGCATTCGATTCAGCAGAAAAAAACACCCCAATTTGAGTATTATAACGTTTTTGACACTTTCCTGGGTCAATTAGCATTTTAAAAAATTAAGTAGCAATCACTTTGCATTTTCTTTAAAAAATCATGTTTCACATTTTTCCAAATTTGACTGGGTTCCGGAAACTTTTTCAGATTTTTTCTTTTTGCATTCGATTCCCCAGAAAAAAGCACCCCAATTTTAAAAAAGAATTCATTCATTTTTTTTTCATGAAAAAATCGTGTCTCACGTTTTTGCAAATTTGACAGTGTTCCGGAAACTTTTTTTGAATTTTTCTTTTTCCATTCGATTCCCCAGAAAAAAACCCTAATTTGAGTATTATAACGTTTTTGACACTCGTCTGGATCAATTATCATTTTAGAAAAATATGTAGCAATCACTTTGCATTTTCTTTAAAAAATCATGTTTCACATTTTTTCAAATTTGACTGGGTTCCAGAAACTTTTTTAGATTTTTTCTTTTTGCATTCGATTATCCAGATAAAAGCACCGCAATGTGAGTATTATAACGTTTTTGACACTTGTCTGGATCTATAAAAATTTTATAAAATGATGTAGGTGAAAATTTGCATATTATTAAAAAAATTCAAATGTCACGTTTTTGCAAATTTCACAGGGTTCCTGAAATGTTTTCTTCATTTTTCCTTTTGCATTCGATTTTGCAGAAAAAAACACCCCAATTTGAGTATTATAACGTTTTTGACACTTGCCTGGATCAATTAGCATTTTAAAAAATTAATTAGCAATCACTTTGTATTTTGTTTAAAGAATCATGTTTCACATTTTTCCAAATTTGACTGGGTTCCGGAAACTTTTTCAGATTTTTTCTTTTTGCATTCGATTCCCCAGAAAAAAGCACCCCAATTTGTTTTTGACACTTGTCTGGATCAATACAAATTTTAAAAAATGGTGTAGGTGAAAATTTGCATATTATTAAAAAAACTCAAATTTCACGTTTTTGCAAATTTCACAGTCTTCCTGAAATATTTTCTACATTTTTCTTTTTGCATTCGATTTCGCAGAAAAAAGCACCCCAATTTGAGTATTATAACGTTTTTGTCATTTTCCTGGATCGTTTTGTTTTTTTATTTGTTTTCTGCTTTTTATGAATTTTTTTTTAAATTTTAATTAGCGAAAGAAAAATTTCTTGCAATGCAGTAGGAATTTTACAGTCCTAAATGAATTTTCGTAACTTGATTTCATGATTTATTGCTTCTAATTCGCTGTTTGCAAACTTTAGTATTTTTTTGATTTGCATCTTAGTTCAACATAATTTCACTCCTTTTTCTTCCAAATGATAAATTGTGAGTTCTAGGCAGATTTATAATATAAATCGAGACTGACGAAAGATTTACAAGTCGTTTGGTTTAATTTTTTCTCAAGTTTCTTAAAGTACTCGATAAACCAATTGATAAGTGTTAAATATTGCATTAACATATTTACAACTTATTTTAACTTGATTTTCCCTGGGTTATAAAGCATTTTATTGTTGTATAAATCTCAGTGATTTAGGTGAATGAGGATCAAAAAAATAGAATAGAATTCAGTGATTTGAGTGGATTAAACCAGGCACTTGGGTTTCTACTGGTTGCTACCGTTTTAAGAAATTTTTAGGCGGAAATCTACGAAAGTGGAGGTCATCGGTGGGTCAAACTCAGGAGCCTCGATATAGAAGTGATGTCAATTTCTGACTTGTTTCCCACGAGAACGTTATTCGTGCTAGCCAATTAACCTCTCGCACCAGGAAACCGCATGGAACAAGTTGAAATTCTGCCTCGAGCCTTAAGCCAGAATGTATATGGTTAAGTTTTTTATTTATCCATCGATCTGTCTTTTTTTTCTTGGAAAATTAGGAAGAACTGATTTTATTTCAATGGCAGAAAAGGAAGGTCAATTCTTGCGGATTTTCCCTCAAGACGACCTTGGAAGGTAAAAAAGACTTGTAATCTTCATTTGTTCTGCAATCTTTTTCCACTCCATATTTTTTCTAGGTTCGTAAAATCAGACTGAAGATAATGTGAATAAAATGGACATAGAAAAGGGAAGACAAAAATACATATATTAAAAAAGTGCATAAAAATGTACGTAACTAATTGAGGTGTGTAAAAATAAAATCAGCTACTTTTTGTTTCGTTTGCAGTCTTGTTCTTTTTTTACCTTTTTCTTGTTCTTTTTTTTCTTTTTTATCGTCTGGTTTCTTTCTCGTTCATCTTCTGATTCCTTTTCCTCTTTCTTTCCTTTTCCTTTCTTTCTGTACTTCAATTTAACACGTCTGAAAGCAATTTTCCTAATTTTAGAAATAATATGCCTTGAAATCTCGTTAAGGGCAGGGTATTTGGACCCATATTGCCTTTTATATTGTGGAGCTTAAAAGACGTATATGTATGGGTTTTTAATAGGAAGATATAAGTGTTATAAAAGACTAATAAAATGTTTGCTTTATGGGTTGTGTTTATTGGAAGTAGCATTTTCTAGTATAGTTGAGACTAAATGAACTGAGTTTGTAGTCGTGTAATGCTGCAGGTGCGATTAAGATTGAAAGTGATAAAAACCGTAAACGCCATAACCGTGCGCTAACGTATGTACGTAATGAATCTTGAAGAAGAAACCATCTTCTACCAAAGATTGCACACAGGAATTTCGTCTCGTAAAGCCTCCTAGGATGGAAGCTATTAACTGACACTGACTCGCATTTTTTGCTCGTTTCGCAAAATGTTGTCTTTGTCACTGAACAACGACCCTTTAGATCAAAAATTTCTTTTCTCCATTTTACTCAAGCATACAAATTAAATTTAGGAAAATTTACAATTTGTATACAAATTAAATTTAGGAAAATGTACATTTGTATACAAATTAAATTTAGGAAAATGTACATTTGTATACAAATTAAATTTAGGAAAATGTAGATTTGTATACAAATTAAATTAAAGAAAATGTATATTTGTATAAAAATTAAATTTAAGGAAATTTATATAATTGCAAATATATAATTTAAATCAGACCATTTTTGGACTAAAATTGAAATGAGTTTTATTTCACTAAAAAAGATGTTTAGACGTTTTTATAAGTTTTATTTATTTCTCTAAACCATGCGTCTAATTAAAAATTTAAGAAAAAATGTCCTCTATTTTTAGATGTCAAAGAATTAAATAAAGAATTTTTAGATGTCCAAAAACAAACTTTTGGAAAATCTCTTTGATTTTTTAGTGATAGATGGTAGGGTTTGAAAAAAATGGCTGGCACCGTGAGAGTTCTCTCGACTTGCAAACTCTGTGAACGTATTGCTTAGATTATCGATAAGATCGAGCGATCGGAGAACTGCTGCATCGATGAGAATTGATGGTCGCAAAGCCTGTCACTTGACGATCTCAAATTTCACAGCGACAAGGAGGCATACACAGAAGATTGTGTAAAGAGTGTGTAAGGAACAACTTATATCAGAATGGTTAAAGTATATGTTTTCTGAAAGATCGCCGATCTATAATTAAGATCCTAAGCTGATTTGCAACTCACTCAAAGACGACAACTCCAGTCACTGGATCTTGTGATGTACGCGTGTGGTCTCCTAGGTTCTCAAGATTCTCGGATCATGTTTCTCAGGACTTATAGTAGGTCTCCTCGACTAAAGACAGCAGGAGGATTTTCTTATAGATTTACTCTACTCATTTTCCTAGATATTTGTTACCGAAAAATGTCGCCCGATTTTTCAGAAATGGTAAACATTACGTAAACATTTCGGAAAGCATTTTGCTCATGTTTGTTTTAGTAAACGTTGAAGAAAATATTTTACAAACATTGAAGAAAATATTTCATTAACATTGAAGAAAATATTTCATTAACATTGTTGAAAATATTTTGCAAACATTGCAGAAAACATTTTTGCAAACATTGCAAATATTGCAAACATTGAAGATAACATTTTAAAAAATGTTTTGCAACCATTTTAGTAAACATTTCGAAAAACATTTTGCATCCATTTTAGTGAACTGCTTAAAAAATCTTTTGCGAAAATGTCAGTTTACTAATAAAACATCTTTTTCTAAAAAATGAGTATAAAAAAAATTGGTTTAAATTGATTGAGTTTTTTGACCCTCGATCCAGATTTTGTAAATTTAGTTTCAAATTGAATTCAAAATTATAATATTGGTAGTAACAAAAGAATCTGCAATAAAAATTACATTAATTGTAATTAGTGATTCCCAATTAGTGTACAAAAGAATCTGCAATAAAAGTTACTTTAATTCTAATTTTTATTGCAGATTCTTTTGTACACTAATTGGGAAAAAGTTTTACTAAAAATAGAAATAATTGTAAACGACGTCGCAGAGAATGAGCGCAGACCAATTGATTTACTAATTCAGTTTATGTAACATTATGACCACCAGGGAAATTAAAAGACTTTTAGCTTTCCGTAATTTTCTAAATATTCAGAACAAAGACTAACTTTTACGAGCCTCTGGGAATGTCGTTATTTTCACCACTTTGTAACCATGTAATGCTCCTATGCACATTACTATTATAGCCATTGTCTGCACTTTCAAATATAGCTCAAAATGTGTTCAAATTCCGTAAATATTTTTGGACCCAATTGGGTTGGAAAAAAACACCCAATGCAATGTTAGCAGTTCTGTTTTAAACTCACAATCAACTTGAAAATGATCAAGAAACTTGTCATTAAAATAATTGCAAAACGCTCGTTATAACATTAATCATAATTCGAAAACATTTTTTCATAATATCGTTTATAACATTAATTTAAGCATTTAAGAGAATTTGAGATTTTTGAGAATTTAAGAATTCAAGAATTTGAGAATTTAAGAATTTAAGAATTTAAGAATTTAAGAATTTAAGAATTTGAGAATTTAAGAATTTAAGAATTTGAGAATTTAAGAATTTAAGAATTCAAGAATTCAAGAATTTGAGAATTTAAGAATTTGAGAATTTAAGAATTTAAGAATTTGAGAATTTAAGAATTTAAGAATTTGAGAATATAAGAATTTAAGAATTCAAGAATTAAGAAATTTAAGAAGTAAGGAATTTAAGAATTTTTCACCAATTAATAATCTCTTAATGCAGGAATTTTATTTGCTCATTCAGAAACAGAGAATAAGTTCACATAAATTTTCATAATCTCCATAACCAATCGGTTCAGATTAGATGTGAAAAATTCCCAAACGATTTATGCAATTAGCGGTTCTTGTGGGAAAACAAGTATAATAGAAATATACGGCGATTAGAGTTAATTTTGACCCCGAGAATAACGATAGACTTTATTCGCATTGATGAGGTTCTAATTAAGATTCTTCAGAAAGCATTTTGAGCGAAAAATGTTGTTGAAACAAATTTAATTTGACATTCTCGACATTTAATGTCGAGCAACAAGATTTTGTAAAAGAATCCACCCGTAGGTTTTTTAGAAGCAAAAATTTTGAAAACACGTAAAAACACGAGTAGAACAATATTTGTTCAAAATTTGACGAAAATTTGAAAAACCTGGGAGTCTAGTGCAGATTGTAATATTATACAATTTACTGTTGTAATATTATACAATTTACTGTTGTCATATTACAGGAGGATTATTAATTTCTTTGATTTGAAGCACAAAGGAGGCGAATGTAAAAAAGTTTTGATTATATAAGGACTACACATGCTGTGGACACTATAAGCTCAAACAGTATTAAATAAATCAAATGAGACATTGTGCAGACGTGTTTACACGAGTTCACGCATACATCTGCATTTAAATAATACATATTTCTTTGCGCAAATCGGCGACTTGGGACGAAAGAAAGATGGAAAAAGATAGAGAACAATGAGAAAGAAAGGGTCTTTGGAGGTGCAGGACTGTTTTGCTTTATCAGCACAAACTACTCGTAGATTCTGCCGACACACATTTTTTTCTCTCTTCAATCGCTACTTCCTACTTTGTAAAAGGAAAGCTACATTTGTACACAAAATAAAACTTCAATTTATAATCAGCTTAAAAATTATTTCGAGCCGCATTTAAGTACGTATTTTACAAATGCGTACATACTAATGTTGACATATTACGTAGAATAATACTAATAAATTATGTACATTAATACTAACATATTACGCACACTAAAATAAACTTATTACGCATACCAAAATAAACTTAAATAACTTATTTATTTTTAAATTTTCGACCACTTTTTTACTTTTGAAATTCTATTCTTTTATACGCACACTGATAAAAGAATAGAATTTCAAAAGTAAAAAAGTAGTCGAAAATTTAAAGAGTGGAAAATCCCAATAGTTAAGATAGTTGTCGGAAAGTAAAAAGTAGTCAAAAATTCGAAAAGTAAAGAAAGTGGTGGAAAATTCGAAAAGTAGAAAGAGGTGGTGAATAATTTCAAAAGTAGTAGGGTAATTTATTTAAAAGAAGAGGGTAATTTATTTGTTGCTTTTACTAAAAGTGTTGAAAAATGAAAAAGGTTGTTAATTTTGAAAAGCAAAGAAGAGGATAAATTTGAAAAATGAAAAAAGGTTGATTTTCAAAAAGTAGAAGGATAGAATTTTTTGAACATGTCATGATTTTATCTTCATGACATGATTTTATCTTCATGACATGAAGATAAACTAGACCGTTTTAAACTCACGCATATTAAGGTGCATGTGATTGCGTATTATGAAATAGTACATTAGGTTATAGATTATAGAAAAAGAGAACTTGCAAGTGCAGTTTGGAATTAGTAACGTAATGCTATGTAATACAATTCCGTAGATATTCATTATGGCATTACCACACAGAAAAATAATCACGTTTCACGCGATTGGTTCAAGAATGTCTCAAATAAAAAGCCTTAAAACTCAAACATATCAATTTTCAAACGTAGAAACAAGAATATTGCAACTTGTTTTAAATTTTGCAGAAAATGTTAAATTGAAAACACATACATTGTACATTATTCATTCGAATTTTCAATCCAATACTTTCAGTGTTAAGAAAAAAATTTGAATCCCCACGAATATTGAGTACAAAAAGTTCCAAATTCATTCTTATTACTCGAAAGAAGGAATTCGATATTTTGAGCACTTGAAAAAAGTGCTAATTTGTGTATTTTCCGTACTTGACGAAAGAATTGAATTTCTTTCACGAGACTCGACTTTTTCTTTTAAAGTTGCAAGTAATTTTTCCGCTAGAAGAAATTGCTTTGCTTTTAAAGCAAATACGAGTATATACGTGAAACAGGCGTTGTGCCTGTTCCGTTTTTAGTGCCACTTGGGACAGGTTGTTAATCAAAGGGGATATAAACTTCGCAGATTGCATTATGTATTCGAAACAGAATAAAGCTTACTGTGAATGACGTTGGGCGACGAACTTGGTGCAGGGTTGTAATGTACCAACACTCTTAAAGTTCAAGGACGTATAAACTCCCATTAGAAAAAGATGTGTGATGCGTAATCACAAGTTCCCACGCACATTCCAGTCTTACGGATATAAGCAAGAGGGTGCTAGAATTACTTTCGTGCAATTTATCGCATACCTTGAGTTTCTAGCTTAAATCTCAATATCAACTTCTCAACATCATTAATACGTGTTTATCTTAATATATCAGTATTTTAATGGCCAGATCTTAATATCAGTAACTAAATATCAATATTTTAATATCAATATTTTAATATCAATATCTAAATACAAATATTTTAATAGCAAAATCTAATTATCAATATTTTAAAATCAACATCTAAATACAAATATTTTAATATCAATATCTAACTATCAATATTTTAATATCAATATCTAAATACAAATATGTTAATAGCAATATCTAAGTATCAATATTGTAACATTAAAATTTTGAAATAATAACATCGTAATATCTCATTAGATAAACTTTTTGTCAATATTGTTAGAAAAACGTGGCAATATTTTAATACGAAATAATAAAAATGAGTGAGTTTACACCTACGTATTTAAAAGAAGCGTAAATTGTTGAAAAGAAGGGGAGCATAAAGTCATAGTGAGGAGATGAGTGTGAGTGACAAGCGACGTCAAGTTTCTCTCTCACTCTCACATCCCCACTTCGACTTTGCGTTCCCCTGCTCTTTAGCTACTTACGCTTTCTTTAAATACGGTGTATATTTCTCAACAAGTTTGTTCCTTTACTTTTTATTAACCTTACAGTTATTTTTTTTTCACTTCAATAAGGAGGGAAAAAATCGTTGAATTTGGTTCAGAAGAGTGGGAAACAAACACTACCGGTTAAAGGGAGAAAAAACACACTTATCCTGTAGAGTTAAGGATGCACAAATAATACTCTGCACCACTGCAAAAAATGGTGTCTTAAAAGTGGGACAGAAGTGTCTTATTTGGTCAAAAGTGTCTTAAATTAAGACATTGTTTGTGTCTTAGTCACCAAATATTGTTTTTGTAGTGACGTTACTGATAAATCACTGTTTTTATTTAATTCAAAAAGAAAAATCGCTAAGGTAGCGTACACCAGTTGTGCGGTTGCGCGGTTCAGGACATGTGTCCAAGTGTCGGATTACGGGATTGGATCCCCTGAGTTGCGACAGCTCGGACGGTGAAGAAAGGCCGGTAAGTAGTGCGACTCAACGTACGGTCAGACCGGACGATCTCAGTCACCACGCGGCGCAAGCGCAATCAATTACTTAATGGCTGGTTGCCTACGCTCAGACGTCCCAGCGAAACTCCGACGACTCATCAAGCAGGAAAAGTTTTTATTTGCTTAATCAATTAATAGGCTTATTAATAAAAGAGAAAAGAAAATAATATTTGGTAACAATGTCACTCAGTATTTAATATCAATGTACTCTCTAAATATGAATCAGCGATAAGTGTATCACTATTTTAAATCAGCGTATATACGCTGAGAATCAGCGAAATTTTCACTGAATTATCAGCGTATTTTCGCTGATTTAAAAAAGTGATACACTTATAGCTGAGAATCAGCGAGATTCCGCTGATTCAGATTTAGAGAGTACTGATGTCACAGAAAAAACCTTTAGAATTTACCTTTCAGAATTTATTTCTGATCATTTTTAATTTAAGACTACGCTAAATGACAAAATGTAGCTTTTGTTTAAATTAAACAAATATTTATTTAATGTCAAACAAATATTTGTTTAATGTCAAACAAATATTTGTTTAATATAAATATATATTTCTTTTAATTTCTAAAATGTTTTAAATTCGATTCAAACAAATTTTAAATTCGATTCAAACAAATTTTAAATTCGATTCAAACAAATTTTAAATTCGATTCAATCGATCTAAACAAAGTACAAACGAAAATAACGTTTTGCAACAAATTATTTCAAAATAAACAAAATTGTTTCGAATTAAGAAAATTGTTCCGAATCAAGAACATTGTTTCGAATCAAGAAAATTGTTTCGAATCCAGAAAATATTTATCTGAATCAAATAAGCATTTGTTTGACAGCATATTAAATAAATGTTTCTTTGGTTTAAATAAATTGTTTTCCCAATGTGCCTCTAGTAATTGCAAAAGGAATAAAGGATTTCTAAGCTCGTAGTACATTACAAAATCAAATAAAAACGAAAAGAAAATCGTGTCCTTTCTGTTTATTTTCGAAAAATAGTATCCGGTATGCGGGTGCTGGAATGCTCTCCGGATGAAGAAAAAAGGCAGGACGAGTATAGTGTGGATAGGATCGCTGATTGAGCTGTTGCGAAGGTCGGTCACGAGGTTCTCTACCAGGAACATTGTAACTTCAATCTTGCAACTTTTTCTTTATCGAACTTTTTGTGCTCTTTTATTTTTTGCCTCTTTCTTCACTCACTCCTTCTTTGTTTGCTTGGCTCTTCTCTAATGCCCGAGTCTCCCACTACGTGTATTTTCTTTTTAAAAAATTCTTAATAAAGGCTCTGTTGAACTTAAACGCTTTGTAATATCCAGGTATTCACTCGACGCATCACAATTAATGACTATAATGACGAGATAGCGAGTGTCGAATGGCCTACCTTTTACAAGATGTGCTCAAGATGGAAAATACGTCTGCGGTCGTTAAATTTCCGCAGTTTGCCTTTTTTCAAGCAATGCAATTTAATGGCGACTTGAACGAGAATTTTGCGATTAACAACTTAATCAACTTCTCCATTCGACCGGACGAAAATACTGCACGAGGATTAATCTGCTTGCTGCCAACAACAGTAATGAACTCCAGTGCGTTAAATTTTAGACCTCCAATTCACCCAATTATACTTTCCAAAAACATTAAGTCTGTATTATTTTTTAGGGTCAGTGTGCTTTTGTGTTTTTATAGGGTCAATTTTTACCCGAGGAGTCTTTACGAGTCTTTTTTAAAAGACTCGTCCTTTTTGTAAAAAGAACTCTTTTCATAAACGAAACAATTTTTACACCACGAATCAATTATTCAACTTTTTAAATTCGTGCAATATAAAGGTGATATGAAATTGAATGATAGAAATAATTAATTTAAATTGAATTTAAAGTGTTCGACTTTCAAATTCGCAAAATTCCATCCTGCATGTTTTTTAATCTATTGAATCTAGCAGGTGGACAATATGTATTCAAGGCATGCAATTTTAGTCGGAAATTTGTGTTTTGTGTCTGTAAGGATGAAAGAGTGATTTCGAGGAACGGCAAAGGCTTTCAAAGAAGGGTTTCTATATATCCTAGTAACGCTCCTTAGCCAGACTAATTGCGACTTGAGGAGAGCAACGCTGGAAACAAATACAAGCATACCCGAGAAAATTAGCTGCTTCGTCATAAAAGCACTTTTTCCATGAGTTGATGATTCGAGAGAAGAAGAATTCAACAGTAGGTAGCTCGATTATTTACCCTCCAACGTTCAATTAAAATCAAATTACTATAACAATGTCAATTACAATAATTAACTTGAATGCCCTTCAGAAATCAAACTGTGCATTCTAAATACATCCTACAATGTGGAAGAATTCTTGGATTTGGGTACCCTTAGATAAAGTTTCAAAAACCTTAGACTGAAGTATAGAAAATATTTTCCTTTTTGCTGGTTTTAAAGTTTGAATTTTGTACTTTCAAATTCAATTCTTACTGAAAATATAATTACTGAAAATAATTTAAAACTTGTACTTTCAAATTCAATTCTTACTGAAAATATAATTACTGAAAATAATTTAAAACGCGTTTGTGTAACTAAAAAGTGGGTTTTGTGGTGAAAATAGATTCTAATAACTTCTTAATAGAGAAAAGCAATAAAAATGAAAGCCGGGCAGCCGGGCTGCTCTCCATTTAATAGAATATGATAATAATTAAAAATCTCGTGTTTTATAAAAAAATAATTTCTACAATATAAAGTTTTCAATTATTTGAGAAATGCTCGCATCTATTTTGAGATATTTAAACTAAACATTTTCGCACACATATATGTACATATATCCGGACATTTGATCAGGGACTCATATGACACATTTATATATAAAGGAGATTATTTATTTGTAGCATCTTTTAAAAAAGTTAATTGTGAAGGCAGACAAAGCTTCCTTTTGAGGAAGCAAAATAATGACGATAATAGAAGATAGGATACATAAAAATCATCTGTGTTAGTTAGAATTAAGTAAGTTGTGTTGGATTATTTTTAACAAGCTTGGTTAATTAGGTTCTACTTCATTTTCTAAGTATTAGAATCCCAGGAGAGTGGAGATAATGAAAGATAGCATTACGTAAAGGACAGAAAGGTTTCATTCTTTGCGAAATTGGTTGTATTCTTATAAGTTACATTATTCGTTTTTGCAAGATCTCAAATGCTGTCTTTACACTCGAGCAAAGTTTGCTTCATCAGCAGAGCATTTCGAATCCAGCCTAGGCATTAAAGCTAGAAGCAGGGATTGCAAATTGCAAATTGCGAGCACAGCAGCTGCTTGACTGCCCAACGTGATTTGTTATACATTATACGTACAACGATTTTGCTCTCGGAGGCTGCATATAAACATTTATTCACTTTCAACTATGACTTTATGAATCTATATAAAATCAACTCTCGCATTCTTGTATTTTTTCATGTAGCATTTTTTTCACATAGTTGTTTCGTTAAAAAATTTGATGTTTTTTCAGAAGAACGGTAAAAATAGAAGTTTCTGCTGAGATTTGCTTCTTTTTGTGAAAGAGAAGAATAAGTGGAATAAAAAACAAAAGGGGTTTTTTATAGAAAAGAGATTAATTAAAAGTGACCAGCAAGAAGAGAAATGGAAAAAGAGGAGAAATGTAAAAAGAGGAGAAATGAAAAAAGAGGAGAAATGAAAAAAGAGGAGAAATGAAAAAAGAGGAGAGGAGTTTGAAAAAAGAGAATTATAAAAGACAAGAGAAGTGTAAAAGAAGAAAGAAAGAAGAAAGTTTATGATGAACTAAGGAAGGTGAATCAACTGAGGAAAACAAAATATTCAGAAAAGGAAATACAAATGCAAAGATCGAACAGTTACTTTAAGAAAGCGTGTTCAAGTTTATGACCACAACGCTATAAAAGCGAGCACGATTATTCCGGTTTACGCCTATTGTAAATGGTTCAGGAACTGTCACTATAAATACATGATGCTCGCTATGACATCCTGCTGTGTCTGATTAACTGCGAACAACTAACCCTGTCAAATCACTGTTTTATAGCTTCAGGCTATTAACTACTATTTTCCCCATCTTTTTTGTTGCCAAGCCAAATAGAAAATGTAACTTTTTACCAAGGAGTACAAATGAAGAAGGGTACAAAACGAAGAGCAGGAAGAACAATAATACAACAATAAGAACAATAATAACAACAACAACAACAATAAGAACAACAACAACAATACGAACAACAACAATAATAAGAACATAAATAAAAATAACAGTAATAACATCAAGAACAAGAATAGCAAGAAGAAGTGCAAGAATATTATGAAGTAACAAGAAGAAAATTTACAACAGGATTAAACAACAAGTATAAGAATTTGCACAAAAAGAATATCAAAAACAACAAAAAGAACGAAAAGAACATTAACAAAAAGATGCAGAAGAAAAATTGTATAAAAACAAAAAACTTCAGTAGAGGGACAATAACAGGAATAAGACGAAGTACAAGAACGGTTAGAACAAGAAAACTTCAAGAAAAAGTGTACTATGAGAGTAAAACCCATAAGAGAAACAACAAAAACAAAAAGGAAACAACAAGAACAAAAGAATATCAATAAAAATAACAAAAATATAGAAAGAGCAAAATGAAGCACAAAAATTAGAACAAAAAGCGAACATGAAAATTAAGGGCTACAGAAAAGATTTAAATTCTATCATTTTAAGTTTAATTTATTCTGTCATTTTCCTGTGAACGTGAAAAAATTTAATTTTTAATAATAGAAACAGAAAAGTGTAAGAAATAGAAAATGAAAAAATAGAAAAGAAATAGAAATTTTTTTTCTATCAAACTTTTGGAAAAGAACATCTTGAACCTGATTTCTTACTTGGCACAAAAAGATGCAAATTGTACGAGATCTCTCTGTAGGAAATTGATGTGCAATAAAAGCAACCTAATCGTATTTCTGATTCGTTTTCGTGTGAGGTCTCATAATTTTCTACCTTCTGTGGAGCAGGTGAAAGAAGGTAAAAAGAAATGCAATCAGCAGGCGTTATATTGCCAAGAAAACAAAGAATTAACGAAGGAAGATGTTGAAGGTGTCTCTGGTGTTTTCGCATCCTATCCAGAACGTAATCTTGTACTCGAGCCAAGTCTATGTTAAAGTTACGAGTAGGCATCGTAACTAACCGAAAAAAATAGTAAAAGTTGCTCATCCTGCGATGCCCGGCTGAGAGCTCGAATGCGAGAAAAATAAAGGATGTGCATGGCACAGAATCATTCCCTGCGTGCCTACGCGTTGGAGCGAAAATAAGATTTCGTCGGCGTCTTTCTCGCGAAGAATCTTTCGGTAAAAATTGGAAATCTTTCCACCCTGTGTTTTACACTGGGCTGATATGGATGTATGTGTTTATCTTCGATCTTGGAGTATTTTGCTGGCTGGGCTTCCAGGACTCGCTGCCTTGGTATCCTTGAACGTTCCGCAGAAAACATACTCTTGGCACGGTTCTATATACGACTTGAGGATTCGCGAGGATATTCGCGCGCGATCGACAGGGGATAACAACCACTGCCACGACAATGGCGTCTTTATTAGGGATCGGGAATCCCCCTCGAGTTCGATGCAATATTTGCATATTTGTGCGATCCTTGTATTGTAAACACTTCACTCTTTTTTATTGCCTCATGTGTTTATGCACATTCTCCTATGATATTGCTGTAGAGTTTCATAAAGCAGAGACGGGTCACAAATTATTGTTAAGGTAATCAAGAAAAGGAACAATGTCAAAAATGTACTTCTATTTTTAATCAGGGCGAGGAACGAAAATATGGCAAGAACTATAAGATCAAGAACAGGAACAAAAACTGGATTAGTAATCAGAAAAACTGAAAGCATAAGAAGAAAAAGAACAACCAGAACAATAACCAAAAGAGAATAAGAAACAATAACAAGAAAATCAAAAACAATAACAAGAAAATCAGAAACAATAACAAGAAAAAGAAGAACAAAGAAAAAAGAACAGAAGCATGAAGAATATAAGAATATTCTTCTTATAGCAATAAGAAAAAGAAAAAGTGAAAAAAAACAAGAACAACAACAAAGCAAGGAGAAGAGAAACAGGAACACGAACAATAAATACTGGAACAATAACAAGAAGAAAAACAGAAACAATAACAAGAAAAGGAAGAACAAAGTAGAGAAGAACAGAAAGAAATCTACAGAAATACCAAGAAGGAATTAGGCAGAGAAAATATAATAAAATCAAGAACGAAAACAAAAGCATGAAGAATAAGACGAAGAAAAGCAGAAACAATTAGAAGAAGAAAAACAAAGAAAGAAGATTTAAAACAACTATGGTGACAAAAACTGGAAGAATAAGAAAAACAAATATAATATCAAGAAGAAGAAACAATGCTTCTCTATGAGGAAGCAGAAAACAAAGCAAGAAAAACAAAAACAAAATTAGGGTCAAAAATAGGAACAATGAGAAAAGAAAGACAATAACAAGATGAACATCTAATCACGAAGAACTAAGACAAGAAGGAAAACTCAAATAACTAAAAGAAGATAAACAAAAACAATAACAAGAACAACAATAAGAAGAACAACAATAACAAATAAAGAAAAAAACAAGATAAATATTAGAACAATGACAAGAAGAAAAACCTCGAGAAAAACAGAAACAATAACAAGATAAAGAAAAAAAAGGAAAGATACAACAAGAACAGGAATTAAGACTATAGCAATAACGAGAAGAAAAACAGTAACAATAACAAGAAAAAGAAGAACAATGCAAGGAAGAACAGAAAGAAATCTACAGAAATACCAAGAAAAAAGGCAGAAAAAAATATAATAAAATCAAGAACAAGAACAAAAACAAGAACAACATGAAGAAAAGCAGAAAAAATTACAAAAAGAAGAAAAACTTAGCAAGAAGATCAAAAACAAGAATAATAATACAAAAAAACAGAAAAAATTACAAGAAGAATAAGACCATAGCAACATCAAAAACAAGAATGTGGACAAAAACTATAGAACAATAAAAAGAAGAAAAAGAGAAATAATAACAAAAAAATGAAGAACAAAGCAAGAAGAACAGATGCAAATCTACAGAAATAAAAGAAGAAAATCAGGATAAATAATAAAAACAAGAACAAAATAAGAACAATAACACGAAGAAAAGAGAAACAATTACAAGAAGCAAAATAAATCAAGAACATCAAAAACAGGAACGTTGATCAACAAAAACAATAACAAGAAGAAAAACAGAAGCTGTATCAAGAAAAAGAAAAAAAAGAGAAACAATTACAAGAAGAAGCAAAATAAAGCAAGAACATCAAAAACAGGAACGTCGATCAACAAAAACAATAACAAGAAGAAAAACAGAAGCTATATCAAGAAGAAGAAGAAAAATTAAGTGAGAAGAAAAAAAACAAGAGCAGCGAAAAGCAAAAACAGTAATAAGAAGAAAAACAGAAAAAATTAAAAGAAGAAGAAGAAGAAGAAGAAGAAGAAGAAGTAAAACAAAGGATAAAGATCAAATACAAAAAGAACAGAAACAATATCAAGAAGAAGATAAGCAAAGCAAAAAAATTGAAAAACAAAAACAACTACAAACTAAAACAATAAGAAGAAGATAAACAGAAACAATTACAAGAAAAATAAGAATAACAAAGAAAGAAGATGTAGAACAAGAGCAGCGACAAAAACTGGAAGAATAACAAGAAGAAAAACAGAAACAATGACAAGAGAAAGACAATAACAATATGAACATTTAACCATGAAGAACTAGGATAAAAATAAAAACTAAAATAATTAAAAGAAGATAAACAGAAACAAGAAAAATAGCAACAAATAAAAAACATGCCAAAAATTAAAACAAGGACAAGAAGAAAAACAGAAACAATAACAAGAATAAGAATAAATTAAGAAGAGATAAAACAAGAACAGGAACTAAGACCAGAACAATAACACGAAGAAAAACAGAAACAATAACAAGAAAAACCGAAACAATAACAAAAAAGAGAACAAAGCAAGAACAACAAAAACAAGAAGAATAATATGAATAAGAACAATAACTAGAAGAAGAACAACATAAACAAGAAGAATAATATGAATAAGAACAATAACTAGAAGAAGAACAACATAAACAAGAAAAAACATTATACAAAATTTGTAAGATCAGGAAGAGCGAAAATAAGTAGAAGAGAAAATTATACTTGAAGAATAACAAGAATGAGTTCAAGATTAAAATAAGGATAAGAACAAGAACAAAATAAGGATAAGAACAAGAATAAAAGCAATAGCAAAAAGAAATTCAAAAACAAGAACCAGAACTTGTGACAACAAAATCAAGAAAAAGAAGGAGAATAATAATAACAAATACAAGAAGAAGAAGAAGAAGAAAAAAAAGAAAACAAATTCAACATCTTATACATTAATCTTAATACATTATTTGTAATATGTAACTATGCATATATGAATAGTGTACATGTACACTGATATATGTAAGAAAGAGTAACACACTGACACATAAATTAAAAACAAGCTCCTAATTCAATTGATCATTTAAATTAATTAAAATTGGTGTCGTTCATTCTGAAAATTAATAATTATAATATTTTTAATTTTAATAAATAGTGGGAACACTTAAACCTCATTGTTTACTTCAGATAACTTTTACATTCACCTGGAAAATAATATAACAAAGTAATTTTCTGTAGACACTAAATTTCGCCGACGAAACAAAGCAAGCGTTTTCTGATTTTATCGCGTGGGTCTAGGAGAAAAGAGTTGTTTTTTACCATTCAAATGCGTTCATTAACAGCACGAACAAAATGGTTAAATTAAGTTATTTTTAGAATATAGGAAGTGCAATGTAATTAGTCACTTGTTACGATTTATTTCTATTCATTAACATATTATATACTCAAGTTTTGTTTACTGCTTTTCTTTACATAAAACTACAGTAGAAACACAGGGTGTTAAAAAAAATTTATTACAATTTTGTTTTATGTTGTTTAATCAAAAAATTGTGTTAAAAAAATTTATTACAATTTTGTTTTATGTTGTTTAATCAAAAAAATGTGTTAAAAAAATTTATTACAATTTTGTTTTATGTTGTTCAATGAAAAAATTGTTAATACAATTTCATTTAATGTTGTTTAATTTCAAAAATTGCTAAAACAATGTTGTCTAATTTTGGCTAATTTCAAAAATTGTTATATTTAAGTTAATACAATTTCCTTTCATTTAGTTTAATTAAAAAAAAAATGTTAAATCTAAGTTGCTACAATTTTCTTTAGTTTCAAAAATATAATAAAATTATTGTTTTTCGCTTTATAGAAATTTTGCATTCGCAACCTTGAAGAAAAGTCCCACCTAATTTCCAAGTGAAAATGATTTTCTATGGAATAATAACTTTTCGAAAATTTTGCGCTTAGCTGTACTACAAATTCACTTTCTGCTTTTGTTGAACAAGGCCCTCTTTCCCAGAAACTTGTATATTCCAGATTGTTCTTGTTCTTGTTCTCAGCTTACAATAAACTACAATTCGTACCATTACATCCAGCAAATGTTGGTTAGACCTTGAGTAAGGCTCCCACGCAAAAGTGGGTCCGATTTGTAAGATTTTCTGGGCCACAGCCTCGAGACATTTCCTTTGGTTCATGTTTTTTTTTTAACTTACTGCTCCTCCCAGATTGAAGGCTTATTTTCCACCGCAATAATGCAGTAGTGCCAATAATAAAAATCACATTGTTCATCATGATTCTATCAATCAATGTTGATTGATTAACATCAATCATCATTACATTGCAATCAATTCGAGTCAATTTAATCAATTGTGAATTAAAATTCGTAAATAAAATTAAAATTGTTCCGTCAATTTGCAATTTAGGCCAAACCAAATTAGAATTGCTTCTTTGGCATTAATAAGTACAATTATAAAAAACGAGTATTTGGGTCCGAAAAATGTATATAAAAATCGATTGTTCGGGACAGAAAAAATGAAAAACGATATTTAGCACGCAATTAGAAAGATAAAAATGTGTCTCGATGTTCAAAAATGTTCATTCATTATTATGAACATCAAATAAGAATGGGTTTATTAAAATGCAAAGGAAGAATATTTTTTTTTTTATAAGGATGATAATTGGGGTAATCTTCTGCACGAAATAGGAAACAGTTTTCAACGGGTGTTAATATCATCGGCTTTTGAGAGAATTTCTTGAAACCACAAAAAATGTGTTGTGGCCGGACCGCAAGTAGTTTCTTCGCTGATCCACATAATGCTTTGCGAATATCCGGTGGCTGTTTGCAAAATTCAACCGACTATTACTGCCCCTCTGACCTAGTAAAATCAAAAGGGAACGACAGGGAAGCTTCTTTTTTGTTTTCACTGCATCAATTGAACAATTTTCTTAAACGAAATTTGCCATTTCTCATAAAGATACATCTTTTCTGAAAAAGGCTACCGCTAAAAAAGCTATCCTCTTGTTTGAAGGAATTTTATAATACATATTCTTACATGATATATATTTTCTAAAAAACCTATCTTCTTGTTTGAAAGAATTTTATTTAGAAACAGAGAAAGAAAAAAATTGAAAGAATCTTGTATGATAAAGAATATCCTTCGATTTTTATGCATAACATCAATTTTTTGGTGTAACGATTTTTCGATCTAACAAATTTTTTGATATAACAAATTTTTTGATATAACAAATGTTTTGATATAACAAATTATTTGATATAACAAATTTTTTGATATAACAAATTTTTTGATATAACAAACTTTTTGCAACAAAGAACCTTAATTTTTGAAATCAACAATTTTATTATCTAAACAATTAACTAATGCTTAAAACACACAGAAATTATTGCTGACTCTTTCGAGTTCCTGCTTCAAATAATTATAAAAAATTGAGCAATTGAGCATCATAAAGATTGAAAAACGATGCACTTAAGTAATATACTTTTTCACTGGAACTATAATGATAGATTTTATCGCTGTTATGTTTGTCAGTAAATAATAAAATGCCTGAAATTGGTTGAAAATCAATGTTGTTTGAGATTTATGTTTCAGGAAAAGCTCAACGTTAAATTGTCAAAGCGGACAATGAGGCATCGATTTAAAGCAGGTAATTAAGTAATTACCATCACTTGAATGAAATATATTACGACCGTTTATGGGATGTGCACGTCGACTTACATGTCAAAGACACTGGAAGGTCAACATTAGATAAGATCTAACATAAAGTGGCTTTGTCAGCATCCAACATCTATGAAGTAAACCTGAGACACATAAAGAGACAGAGCAGAACCGTTAATCGTTGTTCTATACGGATCGCTCAAGAGTCCAAGGAGTTAGCCATGAAATCGATATCCAATGAAAGATGATACTCTCTGTCTTAATAATGCACGTCACATTCTTAACAAGCATCCGATACTGCACATTATGCATAAACTTTCTAATATGCACTTTGCTCAAAATTCTTCCACAATAGCCTTCTTATTAGCGTCCTATTCAACGCATGTTAGCTTCAATTATTTTAAATTCGTTCAAATCACAATTAGTGATTTATCAAATCACTAGTGAATTATTAATTCATTAGTGAATTATCTACTCATTGTAAATTATCAATTCATTGTGAATTTGTTTCATCAAATCCGTTTGTTTCATTTTGCTTCATAATTGTAGCTTATTCAGTTTAGATTATTCAATGTTGTATTTTCAACTCGATTTTCAATTATCTTTGCGTTCAATTAGGTTCATTCAATTCAGTTTGGTTAATGTTATTTAATCAATTTTGTTTATTTCATTCCATTTGTTCAGTTACATTCACAGTTTACTTAAAAGTATCAAATTGATATCGAAAATATCAAATTGATGAAGATTTTGTGATTAATTTGATACTTTTTGTGATCAATTTGGCACTTTTTGTGATCAATTTGGCACTTTTTATGATCAATTTGATACTTTTTGTGATCAATTCGATATTCTTTGGTATCAAGTTGATACTTTCAAGAAAACTATGTTCAATATTGTCTTTCATTTTTGTTTCTTCAATTTGACTCGTTCAATTGTTTTTTTTCAATTTGGATTGTTCAATATTGTTTATTCAATTTTGTCTGTTTCATTTAGTTCCAACAATTACGTTGCTTGTTCATTTCATTTCTGTTTCTTCAATTTTGTTCGTTTAATTGCTTTTTTCAATTTGGATTGTTCAATATTGTTTATTCAATTTTGTTCGTTTTATTCAGTTCCAACAATTATGTTGCTTGTTCATTTCATTTTTGTTTCTTCAATTTTGTTCGTTTAATTGCTTTTTTCAATTTGGATTGTTCAATATTGTTTATTCAATTTTGTTTGTTTCATTTAGTTCCAACAATTACGTTGCTTGTTCATTTCATTTTTGTTTCTTCAATTTTGTTCGTTTAATTGCTTTTTTCAATTTCACTGAGAAAAAAGTTTTCTTGGTTCAATGCAAAAATGCATTGGATCTAATCTACTTTATTCTTAGATTCGGACCTAGAATATGTATTCTTGAA
>WNHD01002952.1:27971-41678 GCA_011057455.1 Ganaspis sp. Gsp50
TAAAAATTCTTATAACGAATCGAAAATATTCTTGAAACAAGAATAAGTTGTAAGTATATTTTTATTCTTGTTTCAGGAATTCTTTTCTCTCAGTGTTTGATTGTTCAATATTGTTTATTCAATTTTGTTCGTTTCATTTAGTTCCAACAATTACGTTGCTTGTTCATTTCATTTTTGTTTCTTCAATTTTGTTCGTTTAATTGATTTTTTCAATTTGGATTGTTCAATATTGTTTATTCAATTTTGTTTATTTAATGTTGTTTATTCAATTTAATTTATTCTATTTTGCTTGTACAATGTTGCTTATT
This sequence comes from Ganaspis sp. Gsp50, assembly GCA_011057455.1. Taxonomy (NCBI): domain Eukaryota; kingdom Metazoa; phylum Arthropoda; class Insecta; order Hymenoptera; family Figitidae; genus Ganaspis; species Ganaspis sp. Gsp50. Next base: position 28,280 of record WNHD01002952.1, read on the forward strand.
CAATTTGATTTATTCTATTTTTCTTGTACAATGTTGTTTATTCAATTTTATTTGTCCCATGTTGTTTGTTCTGTTCATTTCATTTGTTCAATCTTTTTCTGTGGATTTTATTTGTTTACTATCTTCTATTTGATTTTGTTTACAAATTCAATTTGGTCTGCTTCCAGTTGCTTATTCAATTCAATTTGTCCACATTGTTTTTCAATTTTGATTGTAATTTGATTAGTTCCGTGCTTTTTATTCAAATTTGATTGTTTAGTGCCATTTATTTACTTTTGTTTGTTCAATTTTGTTTGTTGAAAGTTCTTTTTTCAATTTCTCTTGTTTAATATTGTTTATTCAGCTTTGTTTGTTTAATTTAGTTTCCTCAATGTCGATTAATTAATTTTATGTATTCAATAATGTTTTTTCAATTCTCTTTAATCAATTATTCAATTTTGTTACTGTTTATATTAAATTTGGTTTATGCAATTTTGTTTTTGCTTCCTCATAGAGGAAGTTCTGTTTTCATTTTTTTTGTTCAATTTCGTTTTTTCAATCCTTTGTTTTTTCAATTTTTTGCTTTTTCAATTTCGTTTATTCAATTTTGTTCCTTGTTGTTTCATTTCGGTTTATTAAATAATGTTTTTCCAATTCAGTTCCTCCCGTGTTTTTTTCAATTCTCTTTCTTTAATTCTCTTTCTTCAATTCCGTTTCTTCAGTTCCCTTTCTTCAATTCTCTTCCTTCAATTCTCTTTCTTCAATTCTCTTTCTTCAATTCTCTTTCTTCAATTCTCTTCCTTCAATTCTCTTCCTTCAATTTTCTTCCTTCAATTTTCTTCCTTCAATTCTCTTTCTTCAATTCTCTTTCTTCAATTCTCTTCCTTCAAATCTCTTCCTTCAATTCTCTTCCTTCAATTCTCTTTCTTAAACTTTGCATTCTGCGATTTGTTCATTCAATTCCATTTGGTCCGTTTTGTTTGTTGAATTCCTTTACATGATGATAATCTCGTTTCATGAAGGGGCAATAATTATTTTCCGTAGTTTGAAGAGGCGCCAGATTAATAGCATCGAAAATTCTTCTAATGAGAATGACAGGGAGCATTTAAGTGTGATTGCTTTGTAATTGACAACGTCAAGGTTTGAATAAACGTCAATTCGTCTCTTATCGCCTGTCATTTACATTTGAAATTATTGTCAGATTTGCTAGCCTCGCGACCTTTTTAAATGAAATAATTGAACCCTCCTCGATTTACTTGAACCCTTGATTAAGCACTGCGCTGCCAAGAACTGCTCCAGTCTAGTTTATAAACACCATTAATCATCTTCTTGATCTTTGCGCGAACGACGGTGGCATCGATTCACAAATTATTACGAGCGTAACTTTCCAGGGGACATTGATTACAGTATTACAGACCCACACGTCGAATAAAATGATTGAGCGTCGGATCAAACCAAGGTGAATAAAACGCTTCGATATTTCTCAGAAGTTAGTTTCTCAAAACTATTCAATCGTTTCGAACTTTTTTATTACCTTACTTTATTTTTTACACAAGCATTTTTTAAATTATGATGCAAAAAAGAGATTTAAACTTGTAGTTTAAAAGCGATTGTTTCTTATCTATTTCTTTCTTCTGCGATGGAACTAAAAGAAGAAGAAAATCTTTGTGTTTCAATGAAAAATAAAGTAAACATTGAAACAAAAAGTAAGATTGAAGGTATTTATTAATGGAATGTTGCTTTTTGTGAATAGTGCAAAAAAAGTGGGATTTTGCAGTATTTAAAGCTGCGAAATTTATTCTTGGAGACAAGATGAATATGACGCCGTGAAGAGGGAAATACGAGAAGGTATATGCAGACACGTGCACCTGTGGAATTTGCTGCACGTGATCTTGTTTAAACACAAGTGAACGCTTTATACAAGTAACACAACGCCTTATTTGGTAACTTCGACCAAAACTCATGCCAATTGAACGACTTGTCTGCATAAATTTTAAACATTTGTTCTTGATAAATTATACTAACGACATCCTACAACATTCCCCGGCTGTTCTAATTCCAAAGATCGAAAATTTTACATTTTTAATTCCATTCATTACGTAAAAATATTCTATAGACATTCCGTAGATTTGCAACAATTTTTCATCACAGAACAATGTTTTTATTTGTAATCATCTTTTTAACAAAAAGTTTTTAATCGTTGTTTCTCTTGATAGATAATAATTTTCATTTGTCTGTTTTTAATCATTAGTTTTTCTTTATTTTTATTTTATTTATTTATTTTATTTATTTTATTTAATCGCCATTTCTTTATTGATAACAATTCTTATTAATCAACAGCTTATTTATTTTCTTCATCATCAGTTTTTTATTAATTAACAAACATTTTTATTTGACCTGTTTTTGTTCGTAAACATAAATGTTCATTTGGTCAGTTTTTATTCGTTGACAAAAATTAGTAGCCGTTAAGAACAGTTTTAATTGATCAACAGTTTCTATTCATTAAACAAAATTTGAATTCATTAACAAAAAGTATTCTAAATTTTTATTTATTAAGAACAGTTTTTATTCATCAAAAATAGTATTTATTCATTAAAACTGTTTCTTTTCATTAAGAATTGTTTTTCTTCATTGATAACACTTTTTCTTCATTAAGAAGTTTTTCTTCATTAAGAACAGTTTTTCTTCATTAGGAATAGTTTTTCTTCATTAAGAACAGAGTTTCTTCATTTAGAATAGTTTTTCTTCATTAAGAACAGTTTCTATTTATTTAAAGGTAATTATCATTTATTCAGAAACCATTTTTTATGGAACAAAAATGACGTTTGTTTAATTCCCAGCTATTATTTTAGTCACGCTGAGTCAAGTGATTAGTTTCCGAGCTTCACATTCTTAGAAATTTATATTCATCTGATGAGAATGGGACAAGATGCGTGGATTGAAAACGAATTAGAACCTTTTGTCGACTGTCAAATCAAAAATCTTCAATTATTTTCTTTCGCTTAATATTCCACACTTACGCCCAAGATTCAAAAGAAGTTCATTGAATCGTGTTTTTTATTACATTTCGGAAATTCTATGCATCAACGGCTTTCTGAGTCACGGGATAGAAATGTGATTATTTTATCAATCGACTGAATGTGCTTCTTCTTCGAAAGGTTTAATATTCCGTTACGTAATTATGTTATTCTACCGCATAATTATTTTATTTTGACATTGTGCTATCCTATCACATAATTATTTTATTTTATTACAATCTTATGACATTTTATCACATAATTATTCTTTTTATTGTAACGTAATAATTTATCACTTAAGTATTTTATTGTGTTATTTTACCACATAATTATTTCATTAAATTATTGTATTTAATCACATTATATCAAATTGTATATCACATTATCACAAATTATATATTACATTATCACAAATTATATATCACATTATCACAAATTATATATCACATTATCACAAATTATATATCACATTATCACATAACATTATCACGTTATCACATTGTTATTCTTTTCCAATATTACCTTCTTCTGTTTACAGAATCACCCTCTTCTATTACAGTATTACCTTCTTCTATTACAGTATTACCCTCTTTTATTACAGCATTATCTTCTTTTGTTAGAGAAATAATTCTGTAACAATTATCTTCTCTTACAGTATTATCCTATTCTATTTCGCAATTATCCAGTCCTGTTACATCATTATCTTCTTCTATTACCTTATTTGTCATATTTTCTTGCTCGATAATTTTATCGAACCTGTTCTGTCATTCTTAACTATTATTCTCTTAATTGGCATTGACTATTGTCCTTTTAATAGTCCAAGAAAACAATGTAACTATTTTTATGACACAGTTACGAATCAAGAGCAGGTGCATTTCTGACAATTCCATTATATTCGAAAATTCAATTTAAACTTGAAATGCCTAATAAAATAGTAAACATAAAAAATTGGAAAAAAACTAGATCGAAAAATTGATCTTCGTTATCAAAGAAGAAGAAGAAAAAGTTGCGTTTTATTTGGAAGACATACTTTTGTGCGAACAATAGAAACTTAATAAAAGGTTTTGTGAAACCGTTTAAACCAGGTGTCTCCATAACACGTGTACATAAGCGTATCTTGATTCGGAAACAATTGGTTTTTTACTGCATACAATTGGCATAACGGTAAGAAGAAGCCGTGACGACGTGTAGGTGTCGAAACCTAGTTTTCGATACCAATTGATTCAAATTTTATCTCGTTTTCTAATTTCACTTACGCACCTGGAAAGAAATGTTTCGTTTATTCAGAATTTCAAGATTTAGGTTGGTGTACTTCAGTTTCCTTAAATGCGTAGCTTTTACATATTTATTTTATTTATTTATTTTATTTATTTAATTTATTTATTTCATCTATTTTATTTATTTCATCTAATTTATTTATTTCATCTATTTTATTTATTTAAACTATTTTTTTTCATTTATTTCATTTTTTTTCATTTATTTCATTTTTTTAATTCTTTAGACAATTTCCCTCTTGGCAATTTTCCTTTTGACGATTTTCATCTTGATAATTTACCATGTGTTTTTCAACCTATAAACTGAAATTTAGAGAGTGCAGAATAATTATTAATTGACAATTTAAAATCCCTAGAATGTAAGGTTATTACTTCTTATCTCGGACATTATCATTTGCTGGCAATTATTGACATATTTGTTAAAATTCTTAGATCGTGAGAATCGAAACTTTCATTGAGAGGTTTATATCGATGGATTTAAAGTGCCTTGAGCTGTTTGGTTATGCAATAAAATGAACTAAAAAGCAAAGCAGTGTATTCGCTTTCTGTAATAATTGCTACCAGTAGAAAATATTTACGCAATTCAGTAGCATCAGTCTCCCACGAGGAAAGCAAAGCATGCGGATGAAAATCATCAACAAGATAATTAAGATCACTTTTCTATTCACTAATTAATTTTTCGGAGAAACGTAACCAGTTTTGTAATTTTACCGTTCTTTAAAACTACGCTCTTTTCAACATATTGCGCAAACAGTATAATGAAACCAGATAAAAATTATTTTCAAAATTTTAAAAGGTGAGCAGATTCCTAAACTTTAAGAGTAATTCGTTAGTTTAAATAAATGAGAATGAAATAATGAGGAAATAAATATGAAACAAAATTGATGAGAAACGAAATGAATAGGAAAGAAAATAAATACGAAACGAAATAAATGCGAAATAAAAGAAATACAAAACGAAACAAACACGAAACAAAATAAATACAAGGCGTAAGAAATACGAAATGAAATAAATACAAAACGAAACAAATACGAAACGAAATAAATACAAGAAGAAATAAATAGGAAACGTTTTAAATACAAAACGAAATAAATACACAACGAAGCAAATACGAATCGAAATAAATACAAAACGAAACAAATACAAGACGAAATAAATACAAAGCGTAACAAATACGAAACAAAATAAATACAAGAAGAAATATATATGAAACGAAATAAAATACACAACGAAATAAAATACACAACGAAACAAATATGTACGAAACGAAATAAATACAAAATAAGAGAAATACGAAACGAGATAAATACAAAACAAAGTAAATACGAAACGAAATAAATACAAAGCGTAACAAATACGAAACGAAATAAAATACACAACGAAACAAATACGAAACGAAATAAATACAAAACGAGATAAATACAAAACGAAATAAATACAAGAAGAAATAAATACGAAACGAAATAAAATACACAACGAAACAAATACGAAACAAAATAAATACAAAACGAGAGAAATACGAAACGAGATAAATACAAAACAAAGTAAATACGAAACGAAATAACTACAAAGCGTAACAAATACGAAACGAAATAAATACAAGAAGAAATAAATACTTAACGAAATGAATAGGAAACGAAATAAACACAAACGAAACAAAATAAATACATAACGAAACAAATACGAATCGAAATAAATACAAAACGAAATAAATACAAGACGAAATAAATACAAAGCGTAAGAAATACGAAGCGAAATAAATACAAGAAGAAATAAATACGAAACGGAATAAAATACACAACGAAACAAATACGAAACTAAATAAATACAAAACGAAACAAATACGAAACGAAATAAATACAAGAAGAAATAAATACTTAATGAAATAAATAGGAAACGAAATAAACACAAAACGAAACAAATACGAAACGAAATAAATACAAAACGAAACAAATACGAAACGAAATAAATACAAGAAGAAATAAATAGGAAACGAAATAAACACAAAACGAAACAAAATAATTACACAACGAGACAAATACGAATCGAAATAAACACAAAACGAAACAAAATAATTACACAACGAGACAAATACGAATCGAAATAAATACAAAACGAAACAAATACAAGACGAAATAAATACAAAGCGTAACAAATACGAAACGAAAAAACTACAAGAAATAAATACGAAACGAAATAAAATGCACAGCGAAACAAATACGAAACAAAATAAATGCAAAACGAGAGAAATACGAAACGAGATAAATACAAAACAAAGTACATACGAAACGAAAAAAATACAAAACAAAATAAAGTAAATACGAAACGAAATATATATACGAAACAAAATAGAATAAATACGGAAGGAAATAAATACGAATCTAAATAAATTTAAAATAAAACAGAATAAATAAAATTTGTAAAATATATGAAAAAAAATAAAATCTTACGAATAAATGAAATAATTAAACAAAATGCATAATGAAAATCGAGGGTAGAAGATGCGATAAGTAATAGGGAGTTTTGAATGTGAGTCATCAAAGGTGAAGTACTGGAAAACGATCAAGATGGTAAAGCAGTGAATATACAACCTGCAGCTAGATTATTTGCAAAGAGGTGACCGTTAAGTCGCTTCTAAATTCAATTAGTGAAATACGTGACCAATGAGCGTCCTCTTGTTGCAAGTTAACGGCCACTACTGTGTATTAGCGACTGTATTTTCCATTCTTTTGTTTCCTTTCACAATGCACCTTTGTGCTACCTACAAAACCTACTCGGAACCTCCAAATAATCTTCCCTATTACAATACAAAGAAACCGTAATCTCAAACGTGCAAGAAATTCAATTACATTAACTGAACCATAAAATTTTTTCTACACCACTTCATTATATTCCATTAAAATTGTAAATCAAGTTCGGAATCATTAATTAAAGAGTCAGTTATCACTGTTAAATATTTGCACATTAATTTATGTAAAAAATGCAAGTAATTTGCGTCACGAAAAAAAAATATTTATACTCACAGTAAAAACTTGAACACACTTTTGGTGCGAGCTCAAATTGAGCAATGCTAAACGACATAGAATGTGGTGCCACCAATCTGTTTCGTATTTGATGCGGTTCAAATTGAGCAATGCTAAGCGACATAGAATGTGGCGCCACCTACTCGGTTCGTATTTGATGCTGTTCAAATTGAGTAACGCAAGCTCAAATTGATTTCAAGCTTTTTGTGCTATTAATAAAGTGGATGTTTGCATGCAAAGATTAATTTTTAATTAATTAGTCAATAATTTTTAATTAATTAGTTAAAAAATTTTAATTAATTAGTTAAAAATTGACTAATTGTAAGTAGTTTGTTCAATATACCAACTGCTTAATGAAATATGCTAAGTTTTGATTTTCAACTTTTTAACAGTTTCAACTTTAACTTTCTGATTAGAAATGAGGATATAAAGAGGAAATAATGTATTCTCGGGTTCGTGAACTCATTATTATTTTTCGTGAAAACAGAATTGGACTTTTTGACGAGTGTTTTTGTATAAAAAACTGGAGGAAAGCAGACACTGTTTAATACTCGGAACCCTTGCTACCGCGAACACTTGTAGCGTGATGTGCATGAGAGTCTATACAAGAATCGAAGGATATCCGGATGAGAAAGGCCTCACACGTGGATTTCCGTTGGCCAATAAAGATCTTCTGTCTTCTTGCGGCGTGAACTTGATAAATCATGGCGCCAATGTATTTATAATCATTTGTCAGAGACACTCGACTAATTTTAGAAAACATCCACTCTATCACATTGCTGTTTTATTCTAATCTGCAAACATTTAATGCGAAAAGTGCACTTTATGAATTACTGTTCAAGTCACATTTTTTACCTCCGTATAAAAGCTGTTAGCTGGAATGCTGAAATTTGACATACTTGTGCAATGTTACGTCTGGAGAATATAAACATTATTTCTAAACACTGAAAATCGAAGTCTTGACATCTGAACGAAAGTTTATTTATTTTGCAAAAGTGTACACGTGTTCTGTACGCTCAGAAAAATGTTTGTTTAAATAACACATTATTTATTTTTTGATATATGGTCAAACACATGTTTTTTTAATATAAACAAATATTTTTATTATACAAACCAATATTTTTATTATACAAACCAATATTTTTATTATACAAACAAATATTTTTATTATACAAACAAATATTTTTATTATACAAACAAATATTTTTATTATACAAACAAATATGTATTTGTTTAATCAAAATTATTATTGATTCAAACAAACACAAAATTTTGCAACAACTAATTTGTTCAATCTTTAAAATGAATAAATTTGTTATGATTTGAAACAATTTTATTCACATTTGTTTAACCGAATGTCAAATAGAAATGCATTTTAACGAAAAAATTATTATTATTAATGTTGTTGTTATTGTTGCTGTTGTTGTTATTGATGTTGTTATTGTTGTTGTTATTTGTTGTTGTTATTGACATTGTTATTGTTGTTATTATTGTTGTTATTGTTGTTATTGTTGTTTTTCGTCGTGTTATTGTTGTTGTTATTTGTTGTTGTTATTGACGTTGTTATTGTTGTTATTATTGTTGTTATTGTTGTTATTGTTGTTATTGTTGTTGTTCGTCGTGTTATTATTGTTGTTGTTATTGTTGTTGTTATTACGGACATATTATATACATCATGTGCTCTACAATATGTGTACGAAACCTTTCAATTTTAATCCAAATCAAACTCTCACATAACCGATTTTTGGATTCTCTTCCAGATATACAGAATAAGTGAAAAAACCGAGTTTGGTCAGACATAGTTTGCCTTAGGACCACTATGTTAATTATTACGCTACAATGGAATTTCTGAAACAAAAAAAATAACACGGAAGAAGGTTACGATCGTTTCGTTTTCACCCAGTGCAGCTGAGCATGTAATTTGAATTTTGCCATAAAACGCATATAGAATTGATTTTAAATTGCAAAAGTATATATACAAGCGCAGCGGTAAACCGTTTCAAATCCAGGTCTGAAACTATTTCAGGATTTCACTAACGCCTTTTACAAATGTCGAAACTAATCGTTCTGTTATTCTCATACCTGATTTCAAATTTCTATTTTCCATAACAATTTTATAAAACCCATGAAGTATAAAAAACCAGTATTTGATCAATTTGTTGTTTCACAGTTCTTTCTTGCAGATTTAACAGTTTATGAAGATTATCGATTTGATTTGAAGAATTATTTATTGTAATATAATTTATGTTTTTTGATTACCAATGTATTATTGGAAAGAATTAATACACCTGGAGAGTTTTTTTATTTGGATTAAAAATAATTTAAATTCTCATTTATTATTAAAAATAAGTTATTTGTACGAAAGAGCGATGTTTGCGCTTTAGAGCCTATTAACTATTAATTGCAAATAAATAATTTATTTAATAGAAATATAATTTTAATAGTATAGTAGAAATTGTTGAATAGTAGGTAAAATAATATTAGAGAGCATATTAGAGAGAATATTAGAGAGAATATTAGAGAGAATATTAGAGAGAATATTAGAGAGAATATTACAGAGAATATTACAGAGAATATTACAGAGAATATTACAGAGAATATTAATATTAGAGAGAATATTAGAGAGAGTATTAGAGAGAATATTAGAAAGTATATTACATTGTTTAGAAACGATCAAGCAAGTACAGTTCTAAAAAAAGTCGGCTACGGACGCAGTTCGCAGAATGTTAAAAATAACAGTCAAGGGTTTGAAGCAAAATGATAATGAAAACGAAAATTTCTCTTGGAGGAAGCAATAAATAATTATATAAAAACAATTTCATGTACTGTCAAAACAAATTTACAATTTTTGCAAATTAGGAATTGAGTAATAAATGTGAATAACCTAAAAAAGTAGGGCAATGAAGGTACCTGTAGGTGTTAATATGTTTTGAAAACAAAAGAAGGAGCTCCAAAGATTTTGTCATGTTTAATGTAACAATTGACACTTGGAAGTTCAGCGACCTAAAGTTTCTGACAATGACGTCACTTTTGTTTGAGTTTCCTATACAGGATGGTACACGTTAAATCTTGTAAGGCATGTTCCAAAGATCTTTATGCATTTAACGTAGTCGAGGTTGTTGACTCAGTGGTCAGAATATTTTGAAAAGTATGCGACCAATGTATGCATTCCGTGAGAATATTCCCCTGAAAATTTCAGGGCGACGACTTCATCTCTTCTACTAATTTTAACTTTCAATTGCTTTTGTTCCTTTTTTCAAAGGACTCGCTTTTACGACGTTCTTTTAATTTATTTCAAATGTCGCTTCGTTTTATTTGAATATTTCGTAAATGCAGTGTTTTCCTTATTTGAATATTTCGTAAATGCAGTGTTTTCCTTATTTTATGTCTGCAAATTTGTGACTGCAATTATGTAAACATTTTATAAATAATATTATTATAATATTATATTATTTTATAATAAAATAAACATTAAGACAAATGGATTTATTTTAAAATAAGTAATTCGTAAGTGATTGTTTGTCAAATAAAAACAAAAGTAAAAACAATAATAATTTTTGGTAAAAAACAGGCAAATGAAATATATAAAAGAACTTTAATAATAATTTAAATAAGAAATGAAAACGAAGTGCTTAAAATAGGTGTGGACGGTAATGTCTGTTTTTGTCGGTGTTTTTTACAATTCGGCAAGAAATGGAGGTCATTTTGAATTTCGCTGGAGGCCTGTGACCTCAATGCATTATAAAGATAGAGGCTCTTGAATGTTGGGATGAAGGGGGCGTGAAAATATCGAGAAGTCATCGTATGAAGATGTCGAGATCTGACATAGGGAAGAGAGGAGTGTAAATTATCAAGACTGGAGTTGACGAGAAGCGGTGAAGTCCTCCCCACGGTGGGATCAACGACAGGAGAATATTTTCTGTTTGCCTCCAAGGCGATACCTCCTTACGATTCCTAGAACTCTTCCAAGTACTTGACCTTTCGACTCAATTGCTACCATAAGACTCAGCTTCTTACCTTCCGCAATCATCTGGTCGACCTTCTTCTTCATTTCTATGCAAAGCCGTTTCATGTTCTCGAAATTATGTTTCTAATGGATCTATAAATACATAACATTATGGATTATTTACAACACATTTTTACATCATCTTTAGTAATTACACGATTTTTTCCTAATGTAATAACAATTAAGTAAATTCAATGGGTATTATAACAGATGGGAAAATTTTATTAACTGATTTTTAAATTTGCAAATGGAGGCTGATATTTAGTTTAATTCAATTCAATTTTTTATTATAATTTGATGAAAGACATTTCATTTCAATAAAAAAATTTATTTGATTCAAATAACCATTTAGTTGTATCAAATAAATTATCAATTATCAAATAAATATTTATTAGAACCAAGTAACTATTATTTGAACCAAATAAATGACATTTGAATCAATTATTTCTGTATTTGAATCAAACTACTGTTAATTAGACTCAAATAATAAATACTTTTTATTAAAGGAAACAACACTTTTTCAAATAAATACTTGATTCAAATGTATGTATACTGTATTATTTTGTATTTTTTTACTGTAGTATTTTGAATAATAAATTATCTTCAAAATATTTACGACATTCTTCTGAGTAAGAAAGAGTCTGTAATTTTTCATTAATTTTTTTCTGGTCATATTTTCTAAAATTTGACATTACCTTTCCGTAATGAAAAAAATCTTTCGAAATCTTCAATGATTTTCTTATTTTAATTGTCTTGAACTACCAAATTGAAAAATTAACTTTCAGAAATTTTGAAAGAATCAACCTTTTCTGGATTGCAACAAAATTCGGTAGCATTCTTAGAAAAATTGATATTTAGTGCACGTAACGGTGTAAATAAAATTCGTCAATTTAGCGAAATCAAGAAACTAAAATTCCCAGCTGAGTAATGAATTTTTGTCTGGCATGATGATCCTGACTAACTCAGTTCCGAGAATCGCGCAGTGCATTGACGTGTGTTGCGTTTGAACGTTTGAAGCAATAAAGCAGTGTACAATCTTTACGAAAAGGCCATTAGACTTGCTTCCATTAACGATAATTAATACCGATATAGGAGAAAAATTAATATTCCTCTTTGGACGATACAGCTTGGTCAGGTGATTGACGTCGGCAGCACGCAACCTTCGCGTATATATATATTTTATATACGAGATAAGTCAATGACGAGCAAATTTACCGCAGCAATAATAGTGGCATGATGAAGAATTCGCAGGATGATTCGCAAATGCTTTTCAAGCAAAATATCAATGAATTGCGTATTACATTAATCGAGGTTACTCAAGTTGTCATAAATATTCGAGTCTTAATAGCACAGCCATCTGTTAATCCATGGGATGTTGAGTCTTAAGGATCGAGCGAATGCTGATTCAGAGTCCGATTTTGCATTAACTGTGATCCGGGAACGTCAGTTGCTTTGGCTGAATATTCCTGAGTGTTGCCAACTGCATCTGGAATGTTGGCTACTATCTCGCCGTCACCTGATGAGCAAAACACCTGCAATTGCAAATTATTCCCAAAGTACTTTCAGTATTACGATCATCAAGTATTTATGCTGCGAAAACTTCTTTTGCGTTTAGACTAATAGTATTCTCAAGTACCGCAGTATAAACCTCCTCTTTATGGCACAGGATTGATAATTTTTTATCAAAAGTGATAAACACATTTTTAACGTTTATATAAATAACACTTTTACTCTATGGCAAAAGGAAGCATTTCTTTTGACTCTGGGTAAGTACTTCGCACTTTTTTTTGTGTGCTTTTAAGCATTTTTAGTTTATTATTAAGCACTTCTATAGAAATCATTTCTCTTTTTTCTGCAATTAGCTAATTTTGGTTAACAATTAGCAATAATTTAGCAATTAGCAATAATTTAGCAATTAGCAATAATTTAGCAATTAGCAATAATTTAGTAATTAGCGAGGGGTCGTCAACTCCTAATTAAGCCTGTACGAAGAATATAATATCAAAGAATATCATGGGAATATTTGAGAATACTTGGGAATACTTAGGAATATAGAATATTCAAAATATAATAAAATTTTCGAAAATATCATTGAATATG
>WNHD01002953.1:0-20168 GCA_011057455.1 Ganaspis sp. Gsp50
ACCTCATCCACCACCAACTCACTCTCGCTATGACTTACGCAGGTAATTCCAGAGAAGATGAGGAACTCACCATCATCTAGGTCGAAGCGGTAGCTTTGGGTGGAACCTCCACGAGGTCCCCGCTGGGTACTGCGACTTCCCTCCTCTGGCAATGAGCAGGCCTGCCAGCGATTTTCTGGGGGAAGGAAGTCGTTGCTAACCACCCACCCCCATGGGGCGCCCGGTCTTCACCGCCGTTTTTGTCCAACTGGACTTTACAACGGCAATTTTTCCAAACCCGTTACCCTTCCGGTGCAATCGAGATCAGACTCATGATCTCGATTTCATTATGTAAAGGGCACGTGGAATTGCTTGAAAGGACGATAGGTTTATTGGCCACAACATCTGGAGGGTATAGGCTTAGGTACCTCCGCAGAAGGGCACGGCCTTCTCGCTTCCGGTCTCAACTCTGCTGTCTTGTACTAGACTAAATGCTTTAAATCCAAAATTGGTCTGGGCGTTCACCGTAGATCCATGCATCTAGAGCTAGCTGACGCGAGAGTACGCACGGAGAGAGTTAAGGAAAGGTGGCAATCGAAACATTGAATTCGGAAAGGCAAAGGGACACGAATAGGAACGTAAGCAATGTGTCCTTTAAAAAGGATCGAAAGGTGTCAATTGAAAGCCTTACTAATGGTCCGCTCAAGCCACAGCAAAGACTCTTTGCACTAAGAACGATGCTCTCACCAAAGTATTATCACAAAATAGCTTTGGGTAATGTTCTCTTAGGTACCTTGAAGAGTGCAGACAAGGTAGTAAGATCGGCTGTAAGTCAGTGGCTAAGATTGCCGCATGATACGCCTAACGCATACTTCCATGCCCCAATTACAGTAGGTGGCCTCGGTTTACCATCAAATAGATGGATTGCGCCTTCGCTCCGGTTACAAAGGCTGAAAACCATAGGGGAGAGAGTAATTAGTCATCAAGATGCCTTTTATAACAACGAAGTTGATACCTGCAAAAAGAGACTTACAGTAGGGAACGAATATCTCGAGACATGGGAGGACATTAATACAATGTGGTCAAGGAAACTTTACCAGTCGTTTGATGGTAGAGGTCTTAGAGACTCGGCTCTAACATCTGGTCAAAACTCATGGGTGGGAGATGGAACAAGATTTCTCAGTGGCAGAGACTTTATTAATTGCTGCAAGCTGAGAATTAACGCTTTCCCAACGAAGTCGAGGACATCAAGAGGCAGACATAGGGACTGAAATTGCAGAGCAGGCTGTAATGAAGTCGAGACCCTGAACCATGTGGTGCAAAAATGCTTTCGTAGTCATAAGCAGTGGGTGAAGAGGCACGATGCGGTAGTGGAATATGTTGCCAGAAAGCTGCAAACCAAAGATTTTAAGGTGGTGATGGAGCCCCATATAATGACATCAGAGGGGTTAAGGAAACCAGATTTGGTGTCTTTAAAGAATAATAAGGCATATATTCTCGATGCGCAGGTGGTTGGTGAGCATGCAGATTTATCTGTAGCTCATCAAAAGAAGGTATCATATTACCAACGGCATGATACGGAGATTAAGAGTGAAATAAGGAACATCTGGAGGGAAGGAGAAGATGATCAAGACATTAGTACTGCTTATGGGTCAGTAACTCTTAACTGGCGAGGAATCTGGTCGAGCTAGTATTTGGAGCTATTGAGGTCTGCTGGAATAACGACATCTGACATCTAGATCGTTTCAACAAGGTCCTTAATTGGAAGTATAGCGGGCTTTCGGGCGTTCAATCGAACGACCATGCAAAATTAGCTGGTCGTTTGGTTGAAAGTCCGAGAGTCCTAAGCTATAAGGGCATGGCTATGGTGCGTCGGGACTGCAATGGAGGAAAAGGTGGATGGTCAATCAGAGTGGGCCCTTGAAAACATGTTGCAATGATAAGTATATATGTTATTATATTTTTCGGTGAAACCTCCCAAACATCAGAGGTCTAATATTTTTATTGAGTTTAGGTTTGGGGTTTAGTGGGTCGGGGCTGTTGGTAGTTCGGCAGCTTTAGCATTTTTTCTTGGTTATTCGTAAGCAAGGCCAGGTGTACCAACCCCACATAATCTTGAAGTACGGACTTCAAGGTATCTGTAAGCAGATTCCCCAGAATGACCTTCACGAATGTAAAAAAAAAATAGCCAAATTACTCGTCATCTAATTAGCACTCAGGGCACTTCTCTTGGTGCCGCAGGGCGCGTCCGCGGGTTGTGGATAGCGGATTCTGAGTTTTACCTGGATACTGTTTATTCAGTCGCTAACAATCAAGAATGCGTCCCAAAAACCAAAGTGATTTCAATAGTAAAGAAACGATCTGGTAATGGCAAAGGACGGTGCTGTGTGCTATCGGAGCTATCGGATAACCCGTGTTCTACGGGACCGGTAGTGCTTAACGGTAGAATCCAGGTATGCTTCACAAGGGCAACCCACCTATTGGGTAGAACTGCGGTCCGAAAACAGCGACCATTCAGTTATACTTCTGCGGAGGTACTAGTAGTCGGGCGAAAACTGACGGGCAGGCCACTAACAGCTGCCTTTAACACCATACCCAAGCGGGGACATATATGTCCGACCTTTGTAGGGGTGAGGAAACTAAGAGTTGGGCTGGGGGAACTCATCACTCCGGGTCTTTCGAAAGTCCTCGTTGATGGCAAGACTCGTTCCTTCGGGTGGGTCTAAGCGGTGTATTCCGCGGTCGTTCACTGGTAGGCGGCTATGGGCGAAAGTTCATACCGTCGGGTAGCATTTCTACCTTATACAAGACCCTTAGGAAAAAGGCAACTGAGACACCTTTTCTGTGAGGGTAGGTTTCTTCCGTAAAAAGAAGGCCGAAAGGTACCAGCCAATTGCCTCCGGTGTATTCCGTGGGGTACTGGGAGCTGGTCCATCAACATGATGGCTGGCGAGGGACGCAACTTCCATCCGCAAGGTAAATGAATGACCAGAACCGTGAGAGGCTTCTCTCACAGTAGGTACTTCTCTCGGGAAGACCACCGCCACCAGTCGAGTCTTCCAAGAAAGGTTGGACGCACTGGAAGAAGAGTGATCGTTCTAACTGGTGATCTCTTCCGACATGTTCCCCAATGAATTGTCGGCTAGGAGCAAGAGCCAGAAGATGTGGTTGAAACTCTGTACGATTGTCGGCTTTACAGCAACAACTGAATCGCAGGCGACAGTACGGACCTTTCCTAAAAACTACTACCGAAGAGCACCTTGCGGCGTGAATCCTGAGGATTCATGCTGATTTGTAACTCCGCTACGCCGGTCCCAAGCCAGGGACCCCACATATTGTGGGGGAGGAGGAGGGGTACTTTCTCTCATTTTTTACTTCTTTCGTTTTATATATTTCTTTCTTTCTTTCTTTCTTTTTTTCTTTTTCCTATATAACTATATATTCTCTGTCTTTCCTTCCTTCCTTTCTTGACCCTGTGACCGTGGCGAAGTTGCAGGTTTTCTTAGCCCCCAATCTAAGGTGTTGTCACCGTGCCGATGGATGAATGGCACCAGGGAAAACAAACTCAACCCTCACTCTGTTGAGGCTGGGGTTTGGGTTCACGATCTGCGGCTCTTCACAGCTCGGCCTCTGTAAAGTTCAGGGATACGACGTGTTGGGCGGGGTCGTGGGCTCACTGCCTGGTCTCTTCAGAGTGTTGTAGTGGGGGTGTCGCGAACGGTGACTTCGGGATACCAGGCGATCTCCCGTCGGATTTAGCCCTACCCGCGAATAGGAGCTCTGCGCGAGTGGACATGATTACTCCACAACTCGTGGGAACAAAAATGGAGTCTAAAAACAACAATAACAAATTTTTCAAGATCAAGGGAGAAGAATCCGGAGCGTCGGGTTCGGAGGACGCTAGTCCACAGGGTGGCGCGTTGAACGCGGAGAACGCGCGGAAGAGGGCCACGAAGATTGAGAGAGAGAGGGCGCGTGCTCTAAAGGAGCGGAAGGATGCGAAGGACAGGGAACTTGCGAGTCTGAGGAACTTTGAAAACGGTTCTAACGGATCGCAGTGGGACATGAAAATCGGGGAAGTTGGGAATTGAGCAGGGTGCGAAGGGTGTCGTTGCGCCGAAGGGAGCTGACCCATCTGGTCGGCACTCCCTCCCAACACCCGCCTTTGACGGCAAAAACTTCCCGCCGCTGGGAGGTGAGACTTTGGATCAGGGGACCTTCCGGATTCCAGCAGCACCGTCTGTGGGAAGCGGGGGAACAAAGAGGAAGGATCGGGAGTCCTCTTCCGCGAGCGACGCGGATAGAGAAAAAAAAATGGGGGAGGAGGTCATGGACACGGGAGTGGTTGAAAATGTGGAGGAGGTCAGGCTAAACAAGAAGGAGAAGAGGAGCGGTGCTGACAGTTCTCCCCCCTCTGAACAAGCCACTCCTCCTCCACAAAGGGAGCAACGAGAAAAAAAGTCGGCTCCAACGAAAACTGTTTCGCCGCATGCGGAAACAGCCTCTGGGGCCAGCAAAGAAACGGGAGAAATTGAGAAGGAGATTGTGGGCCTGCTAATCCGGCTCGCTCAGAGCGGCTGCAACGGAGCCACGGTCGGACTTCTTCATGATGAGACGTCCGATCTGTGTCAAGTTGTAGACCGGCTGATCGTCCGGAAAGCGGAGTTGGAGGGGAGGATTGCAAGGATGGAGGCCTGCCCTCGATCCCAGCGCGCCTCAACTCCATCTTACGCCAGCATGGCCCAAACTGGGGTTACGGCATCCAGCCAGGTGGCAACCAGGCCTCCGCCTAGTGGCTCAAATGCTGGCCAGGGAAACTCAGGGAATGTTGGCCCCAAAGTGGGTCCCTCCAGAGTCGGAGGAACGAGCGGTACTCAGGAACAATTAGCGCCAAACACAGTCGTCCACTACAGGAAAAAGGGTAAAGGAGGTGGCACCGGTGCCTCCTCCGCAGTGAAGACGGCTGTGCAGCCATCGAAGGCTAAGGGCCAAACCAAGCCCAAACCCCTCCCGCCTGCGGTTCTTATCAGGCCAAACCCCACGGCCTCGGATGCGAAAGGGAAGTCCTGCGAGGATACGATGAAACTGATCAAAGGTACTCTGAATCCCGTCAAGGAGGGGATCCAGATTTGCGGAATGCGGAAGAATGGCAGCAGTGGAGTCATCGTGGAAACCACGAATGATTCCAATGTGCAAAGAACTCTCCAGCATCCTGCTTTTGTTGGGGCGGGACTTACAGCGTCCCACCCACCTAAGCGGTATCCAGAGTTGCTTATCAGTGGAGTACCCAAATCTGACGATGAAGAGACATTGATTGAGTCGATTTTCGAGCTCAATCGAGACCTTGTGCAGGTACCGAAACTAAGAGAATTCAAGAAGAACTTCGCTTTTCGCTTCAGGACCGGTCGCAGGGACCGGGACTCGGTTGAGTGGGTCGCCTCTGCGTCTCCGGATCTTCATCGCCGGCTTTGCCAGCAGGGCTACGTGTATACGTCGTGGATGAAGTGCCGAATTTGGGACTACACCAGAGTGCCCCGCTGCCTCAGGTGCCTCGGCTTTGGCCATGTCGCCAAGCATTGTAACGAGGAGCATGAGGTTTGCGGGCACTGTAGCCAGTTCGTCCATCGTGCGAGCGACTGCGCAAAGAAGAGGGAGGGAACTCCCCCTGTTTGCACAGTTTGCAGACGGGTAAACCGGAACAGTGACCACGACACGTATGACAAAAGCTGCCCCAAATACCTGGAAGCTCGCTACAGGTATAAGGAGCGGCTAGCAACAACGACAATGGACACTACTACGCCTGACAATGAACACTAGACGAACAACGAGAAGGACGCAACGACAGGACTCACAAATCGAACACACAAGCGCTAGGGGGATTGGTGCTCGTGCACCTCACCTGCGAATCTTCCAGCTGAACATGAATGGGTCGAACTTGGTGTCCTCACAGCTGAGTCAACTTATGAGACAAGAAAGAGTGGATATTGCCCTCGTGCAAGAGCCGTACTCTAACGCCTCGGGTCGCCTTGTTAACCTTGGATCCACCATTAAGACTGCGACAAAACTGGGTTGCAAAGAGCCGAGAAGTGCTATTCTTGCCTATAATGGCCGGACTAGTATAACTCTGCTCGATCACCTCAGTAGCAATCACCTGGTTTGCGTGGAGGTTCACGGCTATGCTGTGCCGCTCTACGCAATCTCAGCGTACTTCCAACATTCGGAATTAACGGAGACTCATCTTAAGGGTCTCTCTCGTGCGCTTCGAGCGCTTCGGGGGAAGAATGTGCTAATTCAATCAATAAACTTCGTTTATTGATGTAAGCTTGGTTACTGAGGGATTGCAAGACCTAGTTACCGATTGGACAGTACAAACACAACTGGCGGCGACTAGTGATCATCGCCTGATTGAGTTTAAGCTTAATCGGGAGATGATTGCGCACAACGAGACAGAGACCAGAGATCCAGGGCCAACGAGGTATAACCCGAAAAGGGTCAATCTCCGTGCGTTCTAGGAAACCCTTAGGGGTGGACTGAAAATCATTGGAGCTGACCCCAGTTTGGAGTCTTCGATGGAAATCGATACTCTTGCCGAGGGAATAACCACTACTCTGACAGAAGCCTGTGAGGCATCAATGCCGAGGAAGAGATGGAGGGCGAAGACCCACTCAGGTTGGACACCCGAACTGACCTCTGCGAAGAAGGACATACTTCGCCTTCGACGCAGATGTCAGAGGGAAAAAGACTTGGAGATTCGCGGGGCAATGCGACGGGAATACCGTGCCCTCCAAGACCATTTTCGGAAGCGAGTCAAGCGTCACATGCAAGACTCGTGGAAAAGAATAGTCGAGGAGGAAGGTCAAACCAACCCCTAAGGTGTGATTTACAAATCACTTACGGACAGATTGAGGACTGAGACAATCTTCACTGCTGTGAGGAAAGACGGAACACCCACAAACTCCATGTCTGAAAGCGCGGAACTCTTTATGAGAGCATTCGTGCCGGACGACACAGGGAATGTGAACAATGTTGCTGAGGCTCGCCTCGACAACATTGAAGTCGATGATGAGGGGCCGTTCAAAGCTGACGAGGTTTTGAACATTGTTCGGGTGCTCCCCAACAAAAAAGCGCCTGGGCCGGATGGAGTTACTCCTGAATTCATCAAAATGGCGTGGCCGTTTTTGGATAGCACTTACCTCAAGCTTGTGAAAGCCTGTCTGAGACTGGGTCACTTCCCTGAAACATGGAAACATGGGAGCTTGCGGATCATACCAAAAGGACGTGACAAGGACCTCACGAAAGTGAGATCTTACAGAGCGGTGTGCCTTCTTTCGATATTTGGTAAAATATTCGAGCGGCTCCTACTGGGAAGACTGAGGAAGACTGCCCTAGGACCCAACCGACTGTCTCACAGACAGTACGGTTTTGTCAAGGGTAAGTCAACGGAGGATGCCATTACAGGTCTGCGAGGTATTGTCGATATGATGCGGAAACTAGCACCCACTTATCAACACCCAGTTAATTTCAAAAAAAGTTTAGGTTGGTAATGCCACCTGTTAGAAAACAAAAGCGCGGATATATTCAGGCCAGCAAAATCAAAACAAAACTTAACCCTAACAAAATACAAATTTATGTTTTTTAAAAAATATTATTATATATGTTACAAAGAAAAGAAAAAAATTATAAATAATAAATAAAAAACAAACAAATAAATTAACGTTAACTCCAGCAAAGCTTGAGAAATTTTGTTTTCAGGTACTGGATAATCATCTTCGAAAATATCAACTCTAGCTCTTCGTCACCGGATATCACTAAAATAACTTATTGAGAATATTTACTTTAAACTAAAAAAAATTATTTGACCACTCATTTAACGTATTGGCCCTAGAGAGAAATATTTTTCAATTTCAACATAACGATCTACGAGAAGCTCGACTCCAGGTCCGTGTCACTGGGTCTAACACCAATATCTCGATTCAGAATATTTAACTTTACCTAAAAAAAAATATTTCGCCATTTATTTTACGTGCAAAGGCGAAATAGAATTTTTATTGACATCCAGGATAGTCATCTCCGAGAATCTCGACTCCAGGTCCGTATTACCAGGTCTGACTGAAATATCTCTATTCAGAATATTTAACTTTACCTAAAAAAAATATTTCGTCACTTATTTCGCGTGCAGAGCCAAATTAGAATTTGTATTGACATCCAGGATAGTCATCTCCGTGGATCTCGACTCCAGGTCCGTATTACCGGGTCTGACTGAAATAACTCTATTCAGAATATTTAGCTTTATCTAAAAAAAAATATTTCACCACTTATTTTGCGTGCAGAGCCAAATTAGATTTTTTATTTAAAACCAGGGAAGTCATCTCCGAGAATCTCGACACCAGGCCCGTGTCACTAGGTCTACCTCAAATATCTGTATTCAGAATATTTAGCTTTACCTAAAAAAAAATATTTCGCCACTTATTTCGCCTGCAGAGCCAAAATAGAATTTTTATTGACATTCTGGATAGTCATCGCCGAGAATCTCGACTCCAGGTCCGTATCACCGGGTGTAACTTAAATATTTTAATTCAGAATATTTAACTTTACCTAAAAAAAAATATTTTGTCACTTATTTCGCGTGCAGAGCCAAAACAGAATTTCTATTGAACTCCAAGATAGTCATCTCCCAGAATTTCGACTCCAGGTCCGTGTCACCGGGTCTAACTCAAATATCTCTATTCAGAATGTTTAACTTTACCTAAAAAAGAATATTTCGCCACTCATTTCGCGTGCAGAGCCGAAATAGAATTTTTATTGACCTCCAGGATAGTCATCGCCGAGAATCTCGACTCCAGGGCCGTATCACCGGGTGTAACTTAAATATTTTGATTCAGAATATTTAACTTTAACTAAAAACTGTTTGCAATAATAATTTAACAAATGGTGCTGTTTTGATAGATTTTACCTAAAATTCTAATGATTGTAAAAATTAATGCTTCAAGGAAATAATTGCATTGAAGTTGAAATAGAATTTTTATATATTTGATATAAAATATAGTTTGGTGCTTTTATTTATATTCATTGTACAAAAATATCGTGATATACAAAGCTCAGTCTTGTTGTAATTAGTAGACGTGAATTTAGTAAGTAGTACTGTGAGAAAAAGTTTCATGATTCAATGCAAAAATGCATTGGACCTAATCTACATTATTCTTATAATCGAACTTAGAATACGTTTTCTTGGATCAAGAATAATTATCATCGATTCAAGTACTTATTTTTAATGCAAAGTACTATGCCTAATTAGAACTCATAAATTCTTACAAAGAATCGAAAAGTATTCTTGAGACAAGAATAAGTAGTAAGTATATGTTTATTCTATTTTTAGAAATTCTTTTCTCTTAGTGAATGTTTATACAATTTCGGATATAAATATATTACTACGACCATGACGCAGGGTTTGACGATCAGACCTGAAGGATTTTCAAACTTGAAAACACAAGTGACGTTCGGCATTAAAATAATTATATATTTCTTAATTTTTGTTTATATTTAAGTCAATAACTTGTTGATATGTTTGTGACAGTAGAAGTTGAATGTAGTTTTCTTGATAATAATTTGAATTTCATTTAAATGAATGAGATCTTCTGTTGGAAGGATCTTGATTATGAGATAGGCTGATTAACTTGAAGGTAAGATGATGAAAATTTTACTAATTTCTTGAAATTGTTCATTTTGAAAAGTCTTTAGATGATGCATCTTTACGAAGATCTTTCCTTCTTTATTTGTTCCCTCCAATTAAGTCGATAACATCTCATTTTTCTTCATTTACGTCCTTCTGTACATAACAGGAAACTAAATTTTCGGATTTAATATTGAATAATTTGGTAACTTTAGAATTCTTCTGCATTTGTGAGCTCTTGTCAGCTGAATATCTCCTTCTTGGAAAGTTTGTAGCTAAGCACGGATTTTTATTTGTGTAAGTTGGTAATCGCTAGGAGTCTTTGGCTTCTTTGTTGTTCAATTGTTGTCGGTACCTCTATGTCGTTTTGTCATAATATTCGCAGAGCCATATCACCATAATATAAACAAGGTTATTATAATTTAGTTTTAAACTCTTGAAAATATACCCTCAAGATCTGATTGTCGTCTGTTTATGTAGAGCGCTTTTTGGTAGAATTGTTTACAAATATTTACTAAGAGTATCATAATTGATTTGAAAATAATTATGATGGTCAAGTGCGCAACGTTTATAGTAAAAACGTTTCATAAAAAAAATGTTTTTTTATTTTCTATTTTAATTATATAATTTGAAATAAATATGTCTGGTAGTATTATAATAAAAGCTATTTATTTCTTTCATTATTCTCTAAATTGAGAGATAAAAATCAAGAAAGTAAATATTTCTCTGAATCGGTTTTGCTATAAACGTTGTGCACTAGATCATCATAAAGAATTGAAGTGTAATAACATCAAAAAGTATTGAAAATATATAACGATGTAGTAATTTTCAGAGTTAAGAAATATTTATAAAATTTTAAAACATTTTCTTTATAGTCAATCAAGAAATGTTTAGCTTTTAATGAATTAAATAAGCTTTCATGATATTGTATTACAAAAATGTTTGAGTAAATGTAACTAATATTTTATAGAGATTGTGCTTCGCGTTTAGAAGAAAAGTATCTAAAAAGCTAAAGAGCAATATGAAGGGACATCCTCTCACTTGTATACAGTGCAAATTGCTGATACTTACAATCTTATTAACAAAATAGGTAATAGAAAGTGATTCATGTCTTTGGATAATTATAAAGCGATCTCTAATGAACGGCATGTGATGGAATATGACGTCAGTGGTCAAGTGACCCATAGGCAAAATTTGTCCCCGGTCTTACTCCTAGAGAAATAAACCTATCATTCTGAAATTTGGTACACATTCATAAAATATCATCAGGAAGGTCTGTCTGGTCCAAGTTTGTTAATATTTTTGTTTCAAAACAATTTTTTTTAATTATACACTATAGTTGGAAAATTTTATAAAATTGATTTTAAACAAAAATTTAAACAAACTTGGACCAGACAGACCTTCCTGATGATGTTTTATGAATGTGTACCAAATTTCAGAATGATATGTTCATTATTTCAGGAGTAAGACCGGGGCCAAATTTTGCCTATGGGTTACGTGACCACTAACGTCATATTCCATCACATGCCCTTAAGGAAAAATATTAAAATATCAAATAATAAATTTGCTTCTTAAATCTTCTTTTCCAGATCTTGTCATATATACATCAATTAAAATGTCAAAAGAATATCTTGATTCAGTATAAAGATTTCGATTTTGAGAATACAACCTCTTCAAAAAGGTGATTTTTAAGAGGAAATATTGATACAATGTAATGATAAAAATGTACTTTAACAGTACCGACGTTATTTTTATACAAAATCTATACAAAATAAAAATCCATACAAAGTTTTATCCGTAAACTACGAAGGATATTATTATAGACATACAAGCATAACAAGTTTTATGCGGGTAGTTTATGTACACGCGAAAAGTTGAATTCCTTATTCTGTAAAGCTTCTTCTTGTTCTTTAAACGATTCCTTTTTATGCTCCGATGCTTTTACAAATTTTCTTTGGTTCCATTTTCTCAAATGTTCAATCCTTTTATGCTTTATCCTTTCTTTGGAATTTTCAATTTCCCTTGAGGAACCTGTACAAAGTTTGTATAAATAAATAAGTATATGTAATATATCCCATCTTTGGAGGGTCACGAATATACAGTAAGGCAAATTTGCATGTTGTCATAGGGAAGCGTGAGTGCGAGAAGGACATTAATATCTTTCCACAAAAGAATGTCATTGTCGCACTCATGGACTGACTACTTGCGAATTAACCTCACTGCACTGAAAGAAAGATCAAACTTTTGTAGTATAAACCGTCTCAAACTATTTTAGCCTGAGCGCAGCACTTACCGAGAAAGCAAGAATCATGTATGGGGGGGGGACATGAAATAATAGTAAGAATTTCTGCCTTATGAATAAGAGCGGAGCTGATGCTAGAAAAGCGTGATACAGTTTATTATACAAAAAGTAAATTTGTCTTTCCGTGTGTTTATGCAATTCTTAGTGCTTAGTAATATATATCAATAAATAAATAACAATAAATTAAACGCCTTTTAATTTATTAAAAAATTCTTTACATAAACTCCCTTTTGTATTTCAGCTTTAGTTTAAAAAAAAGAAAGCCCGGATACTACTTATATTTATTCTTTGTAAAAACATTTTTAGGAGTATAACATAACATAAAAACTGCAAAGTTAAAAAAAAAGTGTTTTTTCATTACTGAGAGGTTTTCTTGATTTAATACAAAAATGCATTGAATTATCTACCTAAGTGCGAAAGTCAACAAGGCCCAGCACTGGCTTAATGTTGGCATCGTCAGTGCCGAAATTTGGCTACCAGTACTGTGACATTATTGGCTTGTTAACCACGGACTTTACTTGGCGGACAAATATTGGCCGACTCTTGGCAACCATTACTGAACCAATTGTGGCAGCCAAGAGTTGGTCGACGGTTTATTGCCCCAACTGCTTCAAAAGAATTATTTTTTGTAATTATTTAACTGAATTTTATAATTTCTCTTTTTGAAATTATGAATATTGAAGCATATGATATATAATTATTTAAAATCTTAATTAGAAAATACTTTTCCGATATAAAACTGACACTAACGGTCCGTCACTGTGCCATTACTTGGCTAAACTTTGACATTTTGAAATAATTGAATAACGTTTCCGTTTCTGGCCCGGTAATGGAATGATTTAAAAGCTAATATTAGCCCAGTACAATTTGCCGAAATTTGGCTGCCGTTACTGTCCCAACATTGGCCCCTATTATCAGTTCTGGTAATTCGCACTTGGGTAATCTGCATTTTTCTTGCATTAGGACCTAGAATATGTATTCTTGAATCAAGAATAATTATCTTTGATGCAAGTATTTGGTTTTAATTTAAAATATTTATTCCGACGTTGTATCCCATGTCGGAAACGATGTCGGATCCTACGTAGGTTACTACGACGGAATTTTCAGTAGTGCTTCGAATTCAACAGATAGAAATACCTAAGATTACTCTATCGTAGTGTTTTGGTGGAAATAAAATTTTGTGCATGACTGTGTTATTCTTGGTTAATTATTTACGTTTGATGAACCAGCTATTCTAAAATTCCCTACAAATAGATACATTTATATAAATGAAAAATGTAACAAAATTTACTCACCTTTACTTAAAACTGTTAAAGTTCTCCTGGAAGCTGAAATAAATTACAAAAAAAAAAGAAATAAATTTGCTACTAAGAAAGCAATTTTGTCAACACATTTTGTCTTAAGACTGTATATACCTTTCACAATATTCATTATAAAGCAGTTAGTAGTTATTGTATTGTCAGATTTTAGTGTAAAATTTTTATTAATTAAAAGAGTTGATTTTATTTAACAAAAATATTTATTGCATTTTGGCTATTTTTAATTTTTTATAATTTCATTTGCCAAAACTGAGCCAACTTTTGAGACAAATGGCGATATTCTCAGCCAAAAGGGTGTCGATTGTATCAGACAATAAAGTAGCGAAATTCTCAGCCAAAATGGTATCTATTTTATCAGACAATAAAGTGGCGATATTCTCAGCCAAAAGGGTGTCGATTGTATCAGACAATAAAGTGGCGAAATTCTCAGCCAAAAAGACAATAAAGTGGCGAAATTCTCAGCCAAAATGGTGTGTATTTTATCAAACAATAAAGTGACAATATTCTCAGCCAAAAGGGTGTCTATTTTATTAGACAATAACGTATCAGACAATCAGTATATAAGATGATTACAATAAACTTATTTGGTTGTGACTGAGATTAGACATTGCTTTGTTTTTTTATTTTACTTCAATAATAGTAACATTTATTTTGCACTAAATGGTAACAGTTTTAACCAATTACTTAACAAAATCATACCAATTTTTTTAAATTCACATTTTGTGGTGAATTGTTTGCAGATATTCAAACGTGTTAAGAAAACCTTTAGGCGGAGTTTTTTTTCGGGAATACGCACCCAATACGATTTTTCTATGCTATTTCTCTCTCCAAAGTTAATATGTCTTTCTCCGATGTTCTTATCTATTGTTTCTTGTAAGAGAGGCGTTTTGAGAAAGTAATGCACAAGTGCTTGTCTTGTATAACGTAAATAGCTTTGATTAAAACAAGTTATTGCTCCAGTACAAATAGCATAAGCCCACATGCAAACAAAAATACCACAATCGTGACCAGGACTTTTTTTATTTTCGAAATCGTGTTGTTTTGGTATATCATTTGGTCTATAGACATTCCAATTTTCTACAGTCTCAGAAAATTTGACTGGGCTGTTCAATCTACTTTCTGCAAACCAACAGAATCGATTAATTACATTTGGGGGTATTTTTTGACCCTAGGAATCTAAATATAAAAATAGATTATTTGAGAAATCGATGATTAACAAAGTCCAATGATTCCTATAAAATATAGGAATGATCGACAAAGAATACTGAAATAGATTATGGGCGTTAAAGAAATTGCTAAACCCATTCGTCACTATTCCATTTTCTCTTAAACACGAAGAAAAAAGTGTATCAAAAGTAAACACTTTTAAACCAATCTTGATTACTTCTTGAACCATTAACAAGAAAAATGCATTTATTATTTCATCTTCAATATCTTTTGATGGTAGTAACGTTTTAAGTGATATTGAGTCGAGTAAAAATCCTCCAATTCTAATTTGCAATTGAGAAAAATTATCTGGGTATTAAAGGAATTTTGGTAGTAAACACTGAGCAGCTTCTAAACTTCTTTCAGGAAGTTTGGAGCAGACTGTACAGTTTTCTTTTACTACCGTAGAAGATGAATTAACTTTAGCATTTTCTGTTTTATTTGCAGAGACATTTACTACTGTAGAAGATGAATTATCTTTATCACTTTCTGTTTTATTTGCAGGTACATTTTCTTGAATTGATGATTTTAGTAATGTAGCTGAAGATTCATCAACATTTTTAGAAATTTTAAAATAAGTATTTTCGCTTTTCCCCGTACTTTCAGGTTTTGTTTCCCAAAATTCTTCATTATTTTCATTAGGTTCTTTTACTTCGTTTGCTTTTTTCATTTTTTTCGTCTTTACACTAGATGCAGCTTTACTTCTTTTCATACCTCGATTCACTCCTTTACCTGAAGGAACATAGATGTCAGTTTCATCTGAATCATTTTCTTTTTCACAACTAGTATCAGAAGTGAACTTTACTTCCTCATCTGAATTGCTTTGTTGATTTCTCTTTTGTCTCTCTGTAAGTCTTGGATATTCCCGTTCTTGAATTCGACCTTCGAGTAAAGATTCCAAATTTTGAATAAATCTTGTTGCTGGCATATGCTTTTTTGTGGGAAGAAGTAATTTTTAGTTATTTTAAAATTATTTTCCACTGACGCATTTGTATCCCGTCGAATTTTAAAATGTTTGATCATAACTGCTGACCACATGGAATAAAAAGAAAGTATGTACTTTAGTAAGTATGTTATGAATTGTGGACAGTAAAATTTATTCTTTTCATTAGAAAAGTCCATTTCACTTTCTTTCATCATTTTTTCATATTCCTTATTAAACTGTTGATAAAATGGTGATTTATCGCGAACATTATCAGTTACCTCGATGTGTTCATATTCAAATAGTTTATTATAAATTATAAAATAGTTTTCATATTCAATAGTTTTTCATTTTCATCATCAACATCGTCTGATAAACTTTCACTACTTTCACAAGTTTCTGCTCCTTCAGTTTTTGATTCTTCATTTTTATTAAGACTCGTACATTGGTTCAAGCAATCATCAAAATCTGGTCGTTTTCTTTTAAATGCAAACACAACAACCATTTGACAAAAAATTTCTACAGCTTCAGTCATTGAAACCGAATGTATTAATTTTGTCATTGCTTGTCCAGCTTTATGAACTTCATTTGAAGACAAATATTCTCTGGCTTTCCTCAAAACAGTTTTGATTAAATGTCCTCCACAAATATGAAAAATTGTGAACATTTCCTTCCAATCTTTAAGTTCTAAGTTCATAACTAAATATGTCCAATTTAAGTAAGCTGTCAGAGACAGCTGATTAAAAGCATTTATACCTGCTTGTATAATTGCCATTCCAAAATCAGTTTCTACTTTGTGTACAAAAGGTCGGATTGTAGTCAGCCTTCGTAATTCTTTGCAAAGTAATTGTAAATACAAGGAAATAAACATTACATTATGCACTGACGAAATAAATTCAGCAATAGGTAGCGGCATTATTTTTTTTTCTCCTGGTAAACATAATACATAATAATATATTTAAGTATATACTCCAGGAGGCTTAGCAACTAAACTTCCAGTGGCATCAAGGTAAAGAAATATAGATTTTCCTTCCCTAAGCATTTCAAGAAAAAGTTGCAACTGTCTTTCTGTAAAAAGAATAACATAAAATGGTTTTAAGCAAAAGGATTGTATATGTATATCCATTACATTTTTCCCTTGCCAGGTAACATCCATTTTGTCTATCAATTTCGCCATAAAATGGAAGAAATTTTTATCAAGATCATTTTTCGAATTGTTTTTACTGGAAATCTGTTGTAGAATGTCCTTACTTAATGCATCATTTTGATTTCCATAATCTAGAACTTCTTTATCTACTGATGATAACATCAGGACTTCCATTTTACATGGATAGTTTATTTCCAAATCTTTAGCAACAGATTTTAGTTTTTCGTCCGTGACGAACCTTCGATGCACTTCACCTTTTGGTGAGAAATGATATTAGAACTGGGAAAAACACTCAGAGTTATATCCCGATATGGATATTCTATTTCTTCACTTGGTTTAAAAGAAAATTTTACACAATGAGAATTCTTACATTCTGCAGAAATCTTGAGTGATGTAGCATTTGCGCGAGGATTTGGTCGAGCTGTATGTTTTTTAACAACTAAAATGCATTTAGGGAAAACTGAAGCAAAATGTTGATTAAATCGAGTAGTCCAACCTTTTGCTAAAGTATTAGTACCTGTCCAAAACTCTTGCCAAAAGCTCGTAGGTAGTGTTATTTCTTCATTCCCTGTTAATTTATAGCACAGTATTTTTTTGCTTTCCGTAGTTTGTTTCTCTAGTTTTTGACAGTCTGTAAATTCTTTTTCAATATTTTCTTGAGTTTCAGTTCCATTTTCAATATCATTTTTAAGCATTTCACTATCTTCTATATTAGCACTATCCAAATATTTATCACATAAATTTTTAATCGTATCATTTTCGAATTGAGTTGACTCGCATAAATTTGATGATTTTTCATTATCTTCTAATCTCATATCAAGAATACTTAATTTTATTTTTGCATTTTTCTCTTTTACATACAGTTCATCCAGTGCAACAGTATCATCGTCCGGAACTTTAGATGAAGCAATTAATTTATTTATAGTTGACATCATCCTCTTTTCTTCATTTTCGATTTTTTCCGCTTCTTTGAAATTAATCCATTCTTTACAAGCATTAAAAGCTTCTTCACATTTTTCCTTTAAATCAAAATTTTTTGCTAATTTATTTAAACATCCAGAATTTACCGATTCTTCTTCACAGTAAGTGACTCGATCTGGAACATCACTATCACCTTGAGAAACATTTTTTAAGAAAGACGAAGTGAATTTTTTGAATTTGTCTGTACCTTTCTCTTTGTTATTGTCTTCTTCTTTTTCTTGCATTTTAGTTGAAGAAATTGTATTGTTTATGGTAGAGGAAGTCATCTGATCGACATTTCCTTATTTTTTCTTTTCTTTTAGATTCATTTGTTTTCTCCATTCTTTTTGTTCTTCAAAAAATTTTGCGCAATTCTTTAGTATACGATCACAAATTTTTTCTGTTTCAATCAATGTTGTGCCCCATTCTTCTTCTGAACCAGTTAGTCGATCGTGATATGACATATTTGTGTCACTTTCATACTCAGAAGCATTTTCTGATAGAGACGAACTAATCGATGGTAATGATAAATTTAAAGAGTTTCTTGGTTCAGAACTTTTTAAAGCTCTTTCTGGTTTAGAATGTTTTGACGCATGTGAAGTGATTAACTGTTTTATATTATATAAATTCCTTACAAAGAATTTGTGATATTTCGGAATGTGCTTTTTGATTGTCCGATTCTGACAGTTACCCAGTAAACATTTGCACACTTTGAACCACTTTCCACTCTCAGAAGAATCCCTTTTTACGAGTTGGTCACATAACATTAAAGCATCAAATTCAAGATTTTTGTTTCTTTAATTTTGCACAATTGATTCTAAAATAGCATTTGCTACTTCTTCTACGTTGATCTTCATTTTTAAAAGTTTCTCAAATATCTTTAAAAATGAATGCTTTTTTAAAAACACTCGAAAATTTTTTTAATTTATTGTAAGTTTCTATTTAAAACACTAACGAAAACACTACAATTGAGAATTGTATTATTTACTGAAAAACTCTTCTTAGAAATTAACGAACACCGAGTCAATATTCACATTTACACATATATACTGTTATTAACTAAGATACTCTTAACAATAAGGATAAATACACTTTGCTCACTGAATTCGCGAAATTGAATTGTGCTAACCACTCACAAAAAGTTATGTTCAAATTTTGAGAACATTTTCATAACGTTTCTTTATTAATGCAGATTTGACATTTGTTAAGTTAGAAACAAGATATCAATATCTGAATAAAGTAAATAATAAACGTTCCTCTAAGGAAAAATACTAAACGCGCAAAATAAATAATTAAGAAAGTATGTCCACTAAAAATAATAATCGTAATAATTCTTAATTATCTTTTATTTTTTTATTTTATAAACGCTAAATCGATATTTAAAACAATTAAAATCGAAGAACAGTCATAGAAATCAATTAAATAATAATTCCTATAATTGAATTTAATAAAATGAATGCAAGAAATTGACTTACATTTAAAGCAGATTCAAAACGTCGTGTGTGAGCAATTGGTTGTAAGAATTTGCCTTCTAAATCCTGCAGTGTATCCTTTGTATCTAAAATTAAGAAGCTGATAATTCGAATGAGCACATGAATAGAATGTCTTTGAAATTTTCAGATTTCGATCACAAGCTCACTTATTTCACGTATTGTATTTTATTTCGTTTCTTTATAAAAGCACGTCTTACAGTTTAAAAACACCAAAAACACATTTTCCCGTTAAACTTTTAAATATTTTAGGAACTCACATCACAAAACCTTTAATAATTTGTGAAATAACACTTCCTTTTACGATTTTCACGAATTTCAGGAAATTATCAATTTCACAATATCTGTCTATTTTACATTTAGAAACAATGATCGTCAACTTTTTTCATCGATAAGAAAACATGTACAAAATAAGCGGGATTATTTAACAGATCATTAAATAAAGTCTCTTGAAATAAATTAAAAATATTTGATTTTTTTTTAGTTTATTAAGTCAAAATAAAAAAGTAAAAATCTTAAATGTACAAAAATTACATATTCGTATCTAAAGTCTGTTAAAAATTTGAATTAAAGATGTCGATAAAATGGAAATTTACGGGAGCTTACGCGCAAAGAACAGGATGACGTCACATTAAAATATTCAATTGACAAATGTTTAATTTCTTTAGTTCATTGTTCATTGTAAAAAAATTACCCGAACAAATAACACGAATGTAAATTACAATAGTTACTAAGTGAAATCTAATTGTCACGTAACTTTATTATAAATAGTAAAAAGTAATTCGAAAAAAGACATGATACACCTTTACAGCCACCAGGTGGCAATAAATGATCAAATAATTCTGTTTCATTTGTTTAACAATATAATTAACCTAAATACAAAAGTTTCTTATTGATAAAAAATTAAAAAATGTCACCTCCAGAGTGGTTTTTACAAGTTGAGGAAAAAGCCAACAAACTGGAAGAAAAAATAGAAGTGTTCAAAAAACGTTAGTACTTACCAATTATTTACTCTTACAGTATTTATTAAATAACATATGTTCTTAAAAATATTTTTTTGAATCGGGATTTAAGTTATGTTTATTTTTACATTTGTAGAAAACCACAGTTCCTTCACAGAAAGTAGTGAAAAAACCAATTCGTCCCAGGAGCCAGGTGAAAATGAACAAAAAA
>WNHD01002954.1:0-13701 GCA_011057455.1 Ganaspis sp. Gsp50
CAAAAATATTAGTCTTATTAAATAAATGAAAATTCTGAAGTTTCATTAAAATCGGGTACTTGCTCCGAAATTACATAAATGAGCTATGGAATCGCACTTTAGTAAAAGTTTACCAAAATTTTAATAAAAGTTTACCAAAGTTTTAGTAAAAGTTTACCAAAGTTTTAGTGAAAGTTTACTAAAAGTTAGTAAAAGTGTACTAAAAATTAATAAAAATGCTTACTAATTCAAATTGGTGGGCTTTTCACTAATTCAATTTTAGAGAGTTGGATGATATTTTTAACTTAATGACTGCTTCCCTTTTAATTATTTGCAGACAAAAATAGTTCTCTTTAGTGCATATACTAAATTTTCAAGAATTTCCAGCAATTTCCAAGAAAAGCTCTTCTTGATTGCAAATAAAGAAAAAGAAAGCTTTTATCAAGTTAAAACTGCCATAAAAAATAATCTACATTCAAAAGCTTCTAACGTTCCTTTCTTCGTGTCCAATTTGCATTTTAGTTTTTCGTAAACGAAAAAAACGTCTCAAACCTCAATATCATAACAAATTCCCACCTGAAAAATACTACAATAAAAGCTTTTTTCTATTTCAAAAAGCAAAACAATACTTTTGAATCTACACTCTTCAAATATGTCCCTGTCCTCGATAATTTTTGGCTTATGTCTAAGAACTTCAAAGGCTTAAAGAGTAAGTCGGCCCGCTCTCTTCTAAGCACAAAAAAGCTTTCCCTGGAGCTTTGAAAAATTTCACTAGAATAGCGAAAGTTTAACTGTTTCAGTAATAGATAATAGTATACAAATATATATTATATATAGTATAGTATACATATAGTAATGTATATATGTAATATATATAGTAATATATGTAATATATATAGTAATATATATTATATGTATGTATATATACATATAACAATATATACAATATGTACAAAACAGTTAAAACTTTAGCTATTTTAGTGAAATGAATCTCCGTTCCATGGAGAGCTAATGTTGCACGCCGAGACTCTTCATCACTATTGCAAAAAGTTTTAAAATAAAGAAAACAACCAGAAAGAAAAGTATTTTCATAAATGTGTCCTTTCGACAAATCTATCGAAATACAAATTGCTGTTCCAATCGGTTGTTTTCTAATTTTGAAAGATTTCGTGTCAAGGACGAAGAATCTTTAGAATGAAAGTAAACAAAAATACTCTCTAAGTCGTCGAATTCTCGTTTGTAAAAGTCTCACCTTCTTTCCATTCAACAACATGCCGTTGACTTTATCAATAGACTTGTTGGCAGCTTCTTCAGTCTCGAAATGTACGAAGCCGTAACCTTTAGAGGCGCCAGTTTCATCCTGAGCGACTTTACAGCTTAATATATTACCGAAAGCGGAGAAAGTGTCATACATAGCCTTATTATCGATGTTTTTATCTAAATTTTTAATGAAGACATTCCCTACTCCCGATTTTCGAAGCGAAGGATCCCGTTGGGACCACATTATACGAATTGGTCTACCCTTGATCATGTCGAAGTTCATAGTATCCAAAGCACGTTCAGCTGTAACAAAATTCTTATTTAATACATTTTTTCCTTTTTCAATGAGACTCAAAACTTTTCTTGTTACTTTCATTTCATCACACATTCGAATTCATAATTTCAATTTTAGATTCAAATTTATAATTTCCATTTTATGATTCCAACTTATATTTTGAATCCTATAATTCGAAATTATAATTTGAATTTTAAATTCGAATTTATAATTTCAATTTTCTATTCGAATTTATAATTTCATATTTAATTTCGAATTTATATTCGCATTTACATTAGAAGTTATAACCCGTATTTTATATTCAAGAAAGTTGTTTATTCTGTATTTCAATTGATAAAGTTTGTTTTCGCTATTGATATAATAAAATTTACATTTTGAATTTAGAAATGTAAATAAACCTGAAATTCCTTTTATAGCCGTTTTGTGTGTAACTAAAAGTAACTTAAAATTTTGTATTTAAATTATATAATTGTAAATCATTTAATCCTAATAATTCAAGAATTTGTTTTTACAAAAATTATTTATTTGTACAAAAAAGATTCCTTTCGGCCTTCATTTAATAACAATAAATTATTTGCATAGAAAAAGAAAAAGAAAGATAATGACAAACAAAAGAAATTAGAAATTTCATGCAGCAGTACATTAATAAGGAATTAAAATATCATTTTACTCCAAACGACATGAGTCAGACGACAGATAACAATTAATGCCAAAGATCAAAAAAATAAGGAAAGTACTTGAAACTTTCCCAACAAAATAAACTTTGTTGATAAGAGCAGGAAAACGCTTCCTGCGTAATTTTTTTGTCGTAATATTTTATTGATGAATAAATATATTTTCTGCACCTTTGCAAACAAGAAAAATAAGCACATTTTACTCAGTTAAAAATAAGAAAAACAAATAACAATATATATTTATTTAAAACGTTTTTTTTTTATTATACTACCAATTACTTTCCAACCATATGTTTGAAATTTATAAGTTGTTTACAACATGGCAACAATTTTGAATACTTAAAAAGCAATTGAGCGTCTTGATTTGGATAAGATTAATGATTTTTTAGATACGTATTTTTTTTTAAACAATACATTTTTTTAGATAATATATTAGATAATATTCTCTTTCAGACAATACGAAAAAAATAGAAACTTAA
The DNA here is from genome assembly GCA_011057455.1 of Ganaspis sp. Gsp50. Taxonomy (NCBI): domain Eukaryota; kingdom Metazoa; phylum Arthropoda; class Insecta; order Hymenoptera; family Figitidae; genus Ganaspis; species Ganaspis sp. Gsp50. Next base: position 2,688 of record WNHD01002954.1, read on the forward strand.
CAAAAAGATCAATATTCTATGTTAAATTGTACACAACTTATGATAAATCATGAAGCAAGCAAGAAAATTGATAATCATGAAACAAAAGCAATTTATAAATCTGTAAGATACATTCACTATTCAAAGGCCATAGTTTGATAAAATGAACGTAAGAAACATACAAAACAAGATAACATCTGGAAAAAGTAAGGGGGATTGAAAGTCCTAATGGAAAATTTGAACATATGTCTGAATAAAGGGAAATTCTGCTAACAGCTGGATAGAATAATGAGGAAAAATAGGGATTTTATGAAGCAGGTAAGAGAAGGGACAGTCAAGGATGCGTCATGCAACCCAACCCAACCTGAATTGCACTCGCTTGTTCCTTGTGCAGAACGTAACGTACGCTCACGTTAAAACAGGGGGGAAGGGAATCCAATATGGCAGCAATGAACAAATAGCACGTGTCAAGTCTGGTTAGCAGTTTTTGAAACGCCTTTTATGCGTAAAATATGCAAGAAAATTGGTATTTTTTTCAGGAAAATTAGCAAAATTAGTAAGATAAAAAATGATGTAGAATAATTACCATCTGCAGGTTGTTGGAAATTGACGTAAGCGTAGCCCAGTGAGCGTCGAGTGATCATATCACGACAGACGCGAATTGAAAGCACTGGACCAGCCGAAGAAAATTTCTCAAAAAGCATTGCCTCCGTGATGTCCGAATGAAGATCGCCCACATAAAGAGAGGCCATAGGATAATTTGGTGCTCCGGGATTCATTTCTGCGTTTGCGATCCAACGTTGCTAAGTCGTAAAAATGCTTCTTACGCCTCGCGATTTTTCAAGACTTTTCGGTATTTATCACGTATTTCGCACTTCTAACACGCGTGAACGAAAATCAACGAAAATATTTTTCACTTTGTATTTTTGTTCCACACCTTTTTTACTTTACCTCAGGTTCCGCGGTTTTCGGCTACGATTTTGCGATTTTTTTGTTTTGTATTTTTAAAACTTTTTATATTTTTTTTGGTTTTTTAAAATAAGTTTACGAGAGTTACTTCACGATTGGAGGTGGGTTGTGTGACCTATTTTGAAGTAAAAAGGAGACACAACCTCGCGTGAACACAACTCTACTCTTATAGAGGAAGAGGCGAGGAACATAGTGCGCTGCTGCTTATATAGGTCCACGTCGCACATCCTGTTGCTTGACTACGCACCAAAAAGTAGTCCCTACAATTTCCGGTTAAACAGACGCTACTATTATTTTAATTTCTTATAGTATATTTTAAAAATAAAATCAGTAGTAAATATTTTTTTAATATTGTAAATATTATAAATAAATAAATTCTTATGTTTTTATTGAAATTTTGTGTTTTTTACAACTTACTACTGTGACAGTTGAATGTCTATTTTGAATGAACTTTGAATTGAGTAGTAGTAAGTGAGCGTCGGCTGTCTTAGCACTGACTGCGGAAGTCAAATTCAATAGAGCATTTTAATGTGATGTTGAGCCAAAGTACATTGAAAATCTTTAATCGTAAGCAATGAGTGCGAGCAGTAAGGAATATATTTCTATCCAGCTTCCACTCATTTTTACGTCTTAATATTTGCAATTTACGATTCAATGTGCGCTAGCCCTTTCTGTCTTCTGCGCGGTAACTTCCTGTAGATTTTTATTTTACCGACGCAGATTTATGTAGGAAACTTAATGATATTTATATATCTATATGTATGTAGGTAAAATAAAAATCTACAGTAAGTTTTCGTGCAAAAGACAGATTGACATCACATTAAAATGCCCTATTACATATTTCTAAAATTACATTTTTTAAAAAAATACTACATTTTTTAAAATGAATGCTAAACAAAAAGAAGACGAATAAAATATTAATTACTAAAGTTTTTGAATTTCTTGTTTACCCAACTTATGAATCAGTACAAATAGAAATACCACAAAATTTCTTGTGTTCAAAAATGTATTGCTTGCAATCTTTAAGAAAATTCATTTTATAATTTTAAGTTTTATGTAAATTTAAGGAAGCTACGAAAGTATATAAAAGTGAGGCCTCTATAAAAATAATTAAAGGAAATTTCATTATTACTGTTTAAATTTCTCCGCCAATTGACGTGTGATGACGATTATGACGACGAAAATGACGTCGTCGGCCATATTAGAAAGTTTGTGGTAGTAAAAAACAAGGAAGTTAACATTTTCTTGTTTTTAAATAACTAATTGGATTTAAAATAACAATCAATTTGCTGAAATATGTCGAAAACAAAAAATTTACTCTTTGGTAATTATATTAACACCTTCTTAATAAAAAATGTCTTAGAAAAACTGGTGTTATGTGACTTTGTCATTGACACCTTAGATTTTGATTTTTGACCTTACGTAATTTAATGTCTATTGTATTATTTTAGGCGAAGGTTTTAAAAAATGGGCATACGCAGTTTCTCGATTCAATCAATATGGTAAATTCTAATTGTCATAAAAATTTACACTTTTATGTTTAAAAGAGATAGACTTTCGTATCAAAGCAACATAACCTCTTTGTTGTAACTAATTCATTGTACTTTTTTTTCATGAAAAGTTTAATTTATTTTACTGCAGTTTTTACAATATTTATAATATTTTAATATTTGTAATATTGTAAAAACTGCAGTTAATATATAACAATTTTAAAGTAAATTTAAATTTATATTTGAAATCATTTACTGTGTTATTTTCTTTTACAACATAAACATTTAGTAATTGTTTTTTTAAAAAAAATCGAATTAATATTTTGGTGTAAAATTGATTTAGTTATTAATGTTATTTTTTACTATAATTATTTTATATTTTCAGGTTTATTATACGATGATTGTCGCCACGAATACAACCCTGAAGTAAAAGAAGCTTTGAGACGTTTACCTCAACACATAAGAGATGAGCGCAATTTTCGTATTATTCGTGCTATGCAATTGAGTTGTCAAAAATCAATTTTACCAAAAGAACAATGGACGAAATACGAAGAGGTAACTTTAATAAAATATTTTAAAAAAAAGAGGATAAAAAGTACAGTTTAAAGAACTTTAGTTTCACATTCAATTTCAATTATTTGTTTTAAATTACAAGTTAAGACATTTCTTACCTTGTGATGATTTTTAACGCTTTATAATTTTAATTTTCCAAGCTTCTGCATTTCTAAATTGTAATGAACATGAAGAGATAAATTCAGCAATAAATGTATTAAATCCAGTAAAAATGTTTTAGTAAATTAAATTTTGTATTTCAGGATGTCAGGTACCTTAAACCTTATATAGATGAAGTTTTAGCAGAGATGAAGGAAAAAGAAGAATGGAATAAAGAATAGGAGAGAAGTATCAAATATAGTATGAAAATTTAATAAATGCATTATGAATAATACGTTTATTTAATTCTTTGGCATTGGTGCCTGAATCGTTACGAATTTTGTGTACATATAATAAAAATCTGTTTAAAACTTAATAGAATCGATGTTAGTTTAATTTTTAAAAACATCAAGTTCAAAAGTAGTTTACATACATCTCAATTTTTAGTTTGCATATATTTATTTTAGTTTCTTAAATTGAATTTCATTCACTGCATATATTTATTTTAGTTTCTTATTTATTTTATTTATTTATTTTAATTTCATTCTCTATTCACGTATTTCCTTTTATTCATTGTTCGTATAAATTTTTTATTCTTTTGTCAACAATTTCATAGAATTATATCAAAGATTTCTGAAAAAGAACTACATTTTATTTTTCCTTCAGTAATTTTATCTTTTATTTAATAATTTTGCTTCTTTGCAGAGAAGACTTTGTTAAACTTTGTTCATAAGCATTATCATTTATTTATAATATGTAGTATAAAATCTGTTACACATTTTATTTCATTTAACAGAAAATCTAATTCTCGCAGAGATCAAAATCGATTAGAAAATTTTAATGTGTTTTTTAAAAATCATTCACTTAAAAGGTTGAATTTTCCCTAGCAAGAACGATTTATATAACATCTAGAAAAAAGGGAGAGTAAAATAAAAAGGACATATGTGTATCAAGTCCTTGAGCGACTTTAAGCGAATGCGCTTGCGATTCAATTTCCCCAACTGACAAGTTTTCCGGCAACACGTGGCTATTTGCAAAAATCGAAGAGAAGCAGTACAACAAGGAGCGAATTTCTCTGCTCTTTTAGAAGAACATCAAATTAAATTAAGGTATTTTAAAGAAAAGCTAATTAATTTTAAAAAGGGAAAAAACTAATGAAAAAAAAAAAGAAAAAACTAATTTAAAGAAAAGAAAAAACTAATCTAAAGAAAAGAAAAAAACTAATCTAAAGAAAAGAAAAAACTAATTTAAAAGAAAAAACTAATTTAAAAGAAAAGAAAATAATTGAAAAAAAAGAAAAAAGTAATGTAAAGAAAAGAAAAATCTAATTTAAAGAAAAGAAAAAAACTAATTTAAAAGAAGAAGAAATAATTGAAAAAACAAATTTCTTAAAAAAGACAAATTAACAATTGATAAAATTGTAGCAAAAATGGTTGAGTATTTGAACTTTATTTATTTAAAAAAATATTCAGCTAAATGAACCCATTGTTCTTAAAAATGATTGTCAATTACAGTTTATAGTTAAAAGTAAAATTGTCAATGAAAATAACTTGAAGAATTAGAAAGATTATAATTTGTTTTTGCTCTTGGCTTTCGTGATGAAACGAAATTAACGAATCAGTCATTTTTTTTATAGCAATAGATTTTTGCAAGTTTCTAAAAATATACCTGACGAACGAATTTATTTTATTTTGACCTTTAAATGAATGATGTGATTACTGTCAATTAGGCCCGCACCCATTAATTGTAGCGGTTTGCTGAGCGCTTAGCACCATTTACGCAATGTCTGATTAATACTCATTATTCTTCCAGCGTTTTACGTGCAAGAGCATTGTTGATCGATCTAACGGAAAATACCAGGATATCCCTTTTTCCCTAGACAAAATCCTACTTGAACTCGATTCTAGTTTCTGTCATTCTGCAGATAGATCGTAAAGAGTAATAATCATTGTTTGTGTCCGAGCGCTGATTTACATAAGTCGCAATTTTTTTATTGTGTCATTTCAAAAATCAGTTTGCATTTTATTCTACCTCGGCAAACTTTTCTGTCAGAGATTCAATTATCCAGTGTTATCGAGTTTTGAGAGAAATCTTAGAGGTATTTGGTATTAGCTTTGTCACTTTAAATTGTGTCGAAATATTTTCTATATTATATTCTGAAAAGTTTATATTTTTCAAGAAATGAAGGCCTGAAGGACCAATTCAGGATTGTAAGGAATTTTCGATATTTTTAATCATTTCAGGGTAGAATCAAAAACTTTGTTTTTTTATTCACAATTAGTAGAAGTTTGTTAACTAAAGTTCATTTCATTAAATAAGTAAATTTCATCTTTCGTTTTTTAAAAATAAAAGAAAGACACTTCTAATTAAAGAAAATATATAAAGAAGATTAAAGAAAATATAACAATATTTTTAAATAATATTTTTTTGAGAAATTCGCTTTTTAAAAATTAGGAAAGTATTTTTTAAGTAAAGTAATGTCATCTTTAGTTTTTTGGAAAATGAAAGAAGACACTTTTAATTAAAGAAAATTGAAGAAAATATAACAATACTTTTAAACAATATTTTTTTGAGAAATTCCCTTTTTAAAAATTAGGAAAGTAATTTTTAAGTAAATGAATTTCATCTTTAGTTTTTTGGAAAATAAAAGAAGACATTTTTAATTAAAGAAAATATATAAAGAAGATTAAAGAAAATATAAAAATATTTTTAAATAATATTTTTTTTGAGAAATTCACTTTTTAAAAATTAGGAAAATATTTTTTAAGTAAAGAAATTTCATCTTCAGTTTTTTGGAAAATAAAAGACACTTTTAATTAAAGAAAATTGAAGAAAATATATCAATACTTTGAAACAACATTTTTTTGAGAAATTCGCTTTTTAAAAATTAGAAAAGTATTCTTTAAGTAATACAAATATCTCCAAGTGTAATATAGAAAACATTTTGATGTTTTAATGCAAAAGTGAGTATTTCTGGTGATTTTGATGTGGTTTTGTTAAAATTTTCGTAATATCTTTAACGAAGAGTTCAATCAGTATACATAAAAATGTTGAGAGAGTCAAGTAATTGTAATTCTCTTGTAATTGTCTTACAAGAGTTTAAATAATTTTCGACTGTAACAAAAAATTGTGAAAAGAATTTTTTTATTTATTAATAATTTTAATATATACAAAATATAATTGTTACGCATATTATTATACATAACAATTCTAATTAAAAACAATATAGATATTCAATTCAATACTCAATTGCCTGCGATTGAAAACTATTAAAACCTCTAATTGTTTTCAATTGCGTTTTTTAATCATATGCAGTTAATTTATCTTAATTGACTTCTAATCGCTTCTAATACCATTATCCATCATCCCAACTTTTACGAATTGTTTTCAGTTACAATTCGCAAAGATTGGGACTATAAAAAAAAAATTGAAGACGTTTTGAAAGAATTAAAATTCAATACAAATGAATCGTAAGGACACGATTAAAAAAAATGAGAGATTTCGGTCAAAAATAAAATAAAGATTTTGTTCAGTCCATTATTTTTATAAGAGAAAGCAAATATATAAAAACATTGAGATCAGTTTTTTGTATTTTTAAAAGAAAATAATTATCAAAATAGATTATTGTAGTTTAAGTTAAATTTTTCATTGAATTTTGAGTTATTTTTTATTTTGTTTCATCGTTATTTATCATCATTATTATCATTTATTATCATCATTATTCAAGTTATTATGCATTGAAGGAAAATATTTTATTTGGAAAATCGATTCTAAATGTATAAAATAAGTATTTTTATTTTCTTTAGAAGAATATGTAAAATTAAAGATCTTGTTTTTAATTAGAGCAAACATTCGAATTTAATTAATAAAGGATCTTGAAAGTTTAATTAGCTTTAATTTTATCTGGCAAGATTCTGTCGTATTTAATAAAATTATAAATATGTTAGAAATCAATTAATTAATTAATAAATAATAATGTTAGCATTGAATAATAATAATAATAATGAATAAGAATAAGTAATAATAATAATAATAATAATAATAATAATAATAATGAATAAAAATAAATGATAATAATAATGAATAAGAATAAGTAATAATAATAATAATAATGAATAAAAATAAATAATAATAATAATGAATAAGAATAAATAATAACAATAATCTTCTTCTTCTTCTTCTTCTATTTTGTGGCCAGGTATGGCCAATTCATTCACATAAAAATAATAATAATGAATAAGAATAAATAATAAATAATAGTTATAAACATTAAGAATAATCATGATAACAAGCAATTGATAAAAACAAATTTTGTCAATTTTACATTTTTTTCTTTTCAAGACAACTTTTTAATGAATTCTTATTTATCCAAACACGCAGTAAACTTTTCAATTATTTTTAATATAAATTATTATTCGATTCATTGTATTATTAAATACATAGAATATACTATAAATATAAATATACTAATATAATATACTATAAATATATTTTAAAATATTTCCACGAAACCAGAATAATAGTCATTGCTATGAAAGTGTTTTGCAAAAATCATAAATTATTCTTTTTTAACTTTCAGAATTGTTTATTAATAGAAACATTTTTTATCACGGTTATTTTGTTTAGCTTTTCAGTTCATGAAAAAAATCCTCAATAATGACAATAAGTTATTTCAATTCTGACTGAAATGTAACAAAATAAATTTTTTAAAATTCTGTAAAATTCCGCAATAAATGAATTCAAAGAAAATATTTTTTCAAGTTTAATTTGAAGAAACTATCTTTTTTTTTCGTTCAAGCACACTTTTGTCAGAAGATTACACATTATTCTTTATAAAAAGAATATTGTTTTATAATATTCTTAATAATAAAATTAAAATAAGAATATTTTTTTCTTTCTTTTTCATTTTTTTTTTCTTTCTTTTTCATTGTTTTTTTTTTCTTTTTCATTGTTTTTTCTTTCTTTTTCATTGTTTTTCACCAAAAACACAAAATTTAATTCTTCTCTCTTAACGAATTTTAAATTACTCAATTGCTCAGCGGTTGTAAAACATTAAAATATGTATAACTACCTTTTTTTATATATAAATTTTCTTCGTTTACTTCTTTGAATTTTCTTTCTTTCTTTTTAAAATCAAAAACTCTGATTTCATAAAACTAAAGCGCCAAATGCAAAGAATTTCGATTTCTCAAAACGCTCCAGTTTTCGGAGTAATTAACGTTTCCCGGACGTTCAATAATGCCAACTCCTTTTTTTAAACATCCGGTCGTTAAAAAGGAAGTTGTAAAAAATTTTGGGTCCAGTGGTGGGCCTGATTTTCGGCGGCATGCGCAGTTAGCAGTTTTTGTATAAAACATCCCTTTTGGTCCAGACGTAATCAATTTCTCCGGAAAGAAGTCGAACAATCAAGTGTCAAGTTAATTATTTATATTTTTAATTTTGTTTTCACCTTATCTACAAGAATTGGAAAATCACAGTGGAATGGCAAATTTCGTTGGTGGAATTGAACGAGTAATTCTATGAAGAGACGACGAGAGAAGAGTGGGGTCGATCAATATTTCACCCTCACTAGTGTAATCGTTGAAAGAGGCACCCCGTGACCGTTGTTGAAGATTTTTTAAAAGCAATTTTGTTATATAAGTCGACGCTGTCGACGATTTTCCTAAAGACGAGAGTTTCACGTAGTATCGGCCTCATTTCGAGAGACAAGTTGGTTTATAAAGTGTGGCTAATATTGGATTGTTTTGGGGGTGAGACACCGAAACATTGCATCGCAAACAACGACAAAATAAGTGCTAAAACGCATCCCACTAGAAATGAAAATATCTATGGTAATTTTACATTTTTTGTCTTTTGGCACTTTTATTCTGCGAGTGAATTTTAAAATCAAGAGCGCTGTCAAGTTGTCTTTGTGCGAAAGAGCGTTTCTAAGCTTCATATGTGCAAATCTAATATTGGAATTTCAACGTAGCGCATGGTTTCGTAGCATTTCTTTAGCAGTTCCCGACATGGGACATTGAAACGTTTCCATAAACCACGTGTCGTGAACATAAAATTCCAATCCGAATTTTCATTTTTGTTTTTATTCGTTTTCTTTTCGGATTCTTTTGTTTGTAATCGTTTTAAGAAATTCTTTTTATTGTTTTATCCTCTCGGGTAGGACTCTTGTTTAAATAATAAATATTCTCGCTATTTCTAACCCCTAACCTTCGTTTTCAGCACGATTTTAAAAGATTTTAAAAAATCGCATGAATTTCGCATCTACAATTCTTTTTTGTAAATTTCGATTTTACAAACTCTCTATTTTGCAATTTTTCTATTTTGCAAATTTTCTTTTTTTCTTTTCAAATTACTTTTAGTATTCGAAACTTTCTTTTATTATCTTTTAGTATTCGAAACTATCTTTTATTATCTTTTAGTATTCGAAACTTTTGCTCTTACAATGCTATTTATTAATTAAAAATTAAAAATACAATTCCTTTAAGTTTTGATTTTCTTCTTTGAAGTTTGTCAGCTTTGGGCGCTAACAATGTAATAGTTTCGTGATCGTTGATTGAAATTGCTTGAAATAAAGGCAACAATTAATTTTTTTAAAAATTGTAAACTTTAATTAGCATTTTCTGCGAATTTTGCGTTTTATAATTCTTTTTTCTGGCTCAACAATGAGTAAGGAATAAGTTTATTGCATAAGATACGGAAAGTGGCCTTGAATTAAATTCAAAGCTTTTATTTTCCAGCGTACCTAACAATTTTTAGTATTTCAAGACCTTATGTGATTTATAAAGACTTGACAGTTTTTTAACTTTAAATATAATGTTCTTCACTCAATAAATACACAAATGCGTGTGGATAAATAATTTCAATATTTGCTCAACTTTATTGTAACAGGAAACCAAACGTAAAGTAAGCAAATGTACAAATCAATTTTAAAGAAAACTCATGTAGAACTGTCACTATTTTATTAATCCTTCGATCTTTAGATCACACGATTTTGTATTCATTTTTATGTATTATTTTGTATTATTTTGCATTATTTTGTATTAATTTTGTATTATTTTGTATTATTTTGTATTAATTTTGTATTATTTTGTATTAATTTTGTATTATTTTGTATTAATTTTGTATTAATTTTGTATGAAATTACACGAATTTGTATTATCTACACACACGAATTTATATTAAAATATACGTAATTACACGGTTTTTAAGATTTTAAAAGTTTTAGTCACAAAAATTCAATAGTTTTAAATAAATTTGATTTTTTATAAGAAAGTTATTGTATTTTTTACCGCTTTTTTTTATAATTTGTTCTTTTTTACACGTTTATTTTTATTTGTTTAATATATTATTAGTTTTTTACTTTTATGTAGTTCCAAGTTTTTCATATCATAGTCGTTATCATAGTCTTGTTTTATTACTTTGAGTTGGTCGTACGATAGCAAAAATTAAATACGTAAGGCTTGAATTTAAATATACGTAATGCTACCATTGTGTTAAAATATAATTTTATATGAGCTTATAAATTTATAAATTGTATATGCTTATAAATTATATATTTTATGTTCGAAATACGAAGAATTAAAAAAATACTTTTATGCAAACGAAAAAGGAAAAAAAACTGAAATTCAGTTGCGATGGGCCAATGAATTTTATGAAAATTTGGAAATTTAAACGTAAAAACTGTTCATTTTTTTATGAAAAAAAAGTTTTTTTTTACATTGCTGAATTATTAAACAAAAAACTACAATAAAGGCAATAAATTTGTTAAAATTATTTACTTTTATGCATTTAGGATTAAAGTTCAATGTAGAAAAAAATAAATTTAGCAGATTGATAATTTTGTGAATTTTTTAATCTATTTTTCTAAATTACACACTAAATATTTAATATTAATCCAGCGTTTCTACAACTGTGGAAAACCTGGA